>OX463246.1:14493929-14731429 GCA_949820135.1 Sylvilagus floridanus | reverse complement strand
TATGTTGTTCTGTGAAGTGTGGCAGAACAATTGAAGTTAAAAAAAGTCAAGAGTTTAGGAAATCTGATTGGAAAGATCCTGAGTTTCTGAATCCCAAATCTCCCTGACTATGGGAACAAAGGACTTATGAATTCATTTATCACAATGTCATGTTGCACTCCTCGAGTAAGTACAGTGAAAAACAGATCTTAAAGTAAGAAACACATGTATAAAAGAAGACTGTAGAATTATTACTTGGTTGCCAGTTTGAAAATAGTCATACAGCTATGAGTGGAAGTGGTAGCCACAGGTAATGCATACAGAGAAGTGTAACAGCATTGCTGCAAAGAGAGTTTTATCAAACTTTGTTTTATAATTTATAAATGTTAAGAATAATATACTAGTGTAGTTTGAATGACCTGTGATTATTATTTTTATTTATTTATATTTATTTTTTATTTATTTGACAAAGTTAGACAGTGAGAGAAAGAGAGAGACGGAGAGAAAGGTCTTCCTTCCGTTGGTTCACTCCCCAAATGGCCACTACTGCCGGAGCTGCACTGCTCTGAAGCCAGGAGCCAGGTGCTTCTCCTGGTCTCCCATGCGGGTGCAGGTGTCCAAGGACTTGGCCCATCCTCCACTGCCTTCCCAGGCCATAGCAGAGAGCTGGACTGGAAGAGGAGCAACCGGGACTAGAACTTGGAGCCCACATGGGATGCCAGTGCCAGAGGCAGAGGATTAACCAAGTGAGCCACGGTGCCGGCCCCCTGTGATTATTTTAAAATTTACTGTATATGAGTGAAATTAACATCTCTTCATTTCATTAATGTTCATAGCACCTGCCTATATTCCTGCTGAGACATAGTCTTTCTACTTTTTCCTTGTTGAACTTTTTATTTAGTGGAACATTAAGCTTTTGACTATAATGTAAATTTAAAATATGTTTAAAAGAAATGAACTATTAATACTCAAAAAACAACATATATATCAAAAACAAAACAAACTAAACAAAGCAAAGCAAACAAAACAAAATAATCAAAACTCATGGCTCCCATTATGACAGAGTATTGACTGGTGTTAAGAAGGACAGGACAGCTTATCTCCTGATTGTATGTTTCCTGTATCTGTACAATTTTTTTTGCCTGTAACTCAAGGGCCCACTTAGGTTGCAGTTGTTCCTGGAAAATTACAAAAATTCAGGAGAAGCTACAATATTCTCACAGTCCCAAAATAAGAAATCTATTGTAGATTGCTTTCACAGTCAGGGTGTTCCACTGACTAGCCATCGGACACAATTCTTTTCCCTTTATCCTGAGTCTTATTGGCTTATCTGGAGTTGCATGATGAGGGAGAAGCCCCAAGTGACTCCATAATGTAGAGATTTCACCAGCAAGCCTCTGTCCATTTCCACACATTCATTTTCAGAAGAAGAAGGTGCCAGATGACAGGGACTGTGATCCTGGAGACATGATTATACTGCTATTTGTTTCTGGGCAGTTTGTCAAGCTTTGAGTTTTCTCCCCAGTTATCAAGTCAGTGTTTGTGACATCTTTAACACTTCAGACATAAACGTGCTCCAACTTCAAGGTACCCACTCTTGGATGTCTAAAATTTCTAGAGAGTAGGTTGATTAGAGAGGAAGTCTTGAGACAGAACTTACCTAAGTACCCATCCATTTAAAAGGCTTAGGGTAGGATGAGATTCTAGATCAGAACAGAAGGGTCAGAAGCTTGGACACAGTAGGTTGCATCCTTTCTCTTAACCTTTGAGGACTGTTCAGACAGTGCTATCTAACTTGCATGAGCAGCATTCATAAAACTACAAGTAATAGTGGGATAACTCGGGGTTTCAGAGAACAAGAGTGAGGATGTGGCAGTTTTATCTAAGTCAGCCTGAAGGGATGAGGGATAAGGGAAGTCACCTGAACACAGCTCTATGGGAAAGGGTCAAAGCTTAGCAGCTGTGGCCTTTAGCGGAGATGCAGCTATGCCCAGGGAACAGAGGTCTCCATCAATCCATTCTGCTTTCCTCGTTGTGTCTGATTGATTGAGTCCAGCCAGAAGCAGAGGGAAAGTGAGCCTGAGAATGCAGTCTGTACGGGTCAGCATCTTAGGGCATCATCTTGAGAGGAAAAGACAGAAAGTAGACCTTGAGAACCAGGGTAAACTCAGCACTCACTTTCCCAAAGTACATTGTGAGGAAAGCTAGCTTCCTGAAGCCAACCATGGTGAAGACACCCACGGTCAGATGGATTTAGGAAACCTTGGGTAATGTGATCCATGCATCTGCACATTCTGGTCTGGCAGGGTTTGTGGAACTGAGCATAGAGCAGTAAAAAGAAGGAAAGGGAAGTTTTTGCTTCTTTGAAATTTACAGTTTTCTGGGAAGAGAAATAAATGCACAGTGACCAGTGTTATGAAGAATAATAAAATGGCTTAGTTTTGATGGGATTTCTCTTCAACATTATTCTTTTTTTAACTTTTATTTAATAAATATAAATTTCCAAAGTACAGATTTTGGATTACAGTGGCATTTCCCCCAACCCCCATAACTTTCCTCACACCCACAACCATCCCATCTTCCGCTCCCTCTCCCATCCCATTCACATCAAGATTCATTTCAATTATCTTTATATATAGAAGATCACTTTAGAATATATTAAATAAAGATTTCAACAGTTTACACCCATACAGAAACACAAAGTGTAAAGTACTGTTTGAGTACTAGTTATACCATTAAATCACATAGTACAATATATTAAGGGCAGAGATCCTATATGGGGAGTAAGTTCACAGTGACTCCTGTTGTTGATTTAACAATTTGACACTCTTGTTTATGGCGTCAGTAATCACCAGAGGCTCTTGTCATGAGTTGCCAAAGCTATGGAAGCCTTTTGAGTTCGCTGATTTTGATCTTATTTAGTCAGGGTCATAGTCAAAGTGGAAGTTCTCTCCTCCCTTCAGAGAAAGGTACCTCCTTCTTTGATGGCCCGTTCTTTCCACTAGGATCTCAGTCACAGATATCTTTCATTTCGTGTTTTTTTTTTTTTTCCAGAATGTCTTGGCTTTCCATGCCTGAAATACTCTCATGGGCTCTTCAGTCAAATTCAAATGCCTTAAGGTCTGATTCTGAGGCCAGAGTGCTGTTTAGGACATCTGCCATTCTATGAGTCTGCTGTGTATCTGCTTCCCATGTTGGATCGTTCTCTCCTTTTAAATTCTATCAGTTAGTATTAGCAGACACTAGTCTTGTTTGTGTGATCCCTTTGACTCCCAATCCTATCATTATGATCAGTTATGAACTGAAACTGATCACTTTGACTAGTGAGATGGCATTGGTATCTGCCACCTTGATGGGAATGAATTGGAATCTCCTGGCTCATTTATAACTCTACTATTTGGGACAAGTCTAATCGAGCACGTGCCAAATTGTACATTTCTCTTTAACACTATTATATTAAATACATTTCAAGAAACATGGATTTAGTAAAATATGATTTGTAGTGGGGGAGAGTATGTCACCCTCAAACTTAACAGAGACATATGTAACACTTTTTTAAAAACATTTATTTCTTTATTTGAAAGGCAGAGTTACACACACACACACACACACAGAGAGAGAGAGAGAGAGAGGTGTTCCATCCACTGGTTCACTCCCCAGTTGGCCGCAACGGCTGGAGCCGTGCTAAACTTAAGCCAGGAGCCAGGAGCCTCTTCCAGGAATCCCACGTGGGTGTAGTGGCCCAAGGACTTGGGCCATCTTCTACTGCTTTCCCAGGCCATAGCAGAGAGGTGGATCGGAAGTGGAGCAGCCAGAACTTTAACCGGCTCCCATATGGGATGCTGGCAGTGCAGGCGGCGGCTTTACCAGCTAAGCCACAGCGCTGGCCCCTTGTAAGATTTTCATAGCAGTGTATATGTCACCTCAATGTGAAAACAGATAAACCAGATACTAAACTAAATAATCTGGGCAATTAGTAGCTATGCTAAAAAGAATCAACTATAAATTCAAGCCCAAAATTATTGTAAAGATGCACAAAATAAAAAAGTAAAACTAAAAGTTTAAACTAAAAATGATAGTAAATTACAGAATATAAAATTCCATTGAGTCAGAGTTCAGATTTTATTGCTAGAAGCTCATGAGTCTGTCATTCACAGACTTAATCACGAAGATAAACAGGGATAGTCCATTTTTATACATTTCCCCTATTTCTGTTGTAGCCCATATTTTTTTATTTTCTACAGTTTCTTATTTCTTCTAAAAATGATCAGATATAATTTATATTTATATTCTCAGCATCAAAGAGTATGTTTTGCCTGGTTAGGGTTTTAAAATATGTCTTTCAATATACAATAATTGTAATAACAACTCAGCAGTAATAATAATTATGGTGCTAACAAGGATGACAAAGTATTTCATTGTTTCTTGCCTTCCTTGTGCCAACTGGATGCTATTCTAGTGCTTATGTGGGTTATCTCAGTCCTCACAGACCTCAGTCCTCAGTGACAAGGATCATTTTATTATCCTCACCTCATACATTAGGAAACTAAGAGTTCATATAACTTTCTACTGATACACAACCTGGAAATGTGGGAGCCCAGAAATCTAAACCTAGAGCCTGAACTCTTATTTCTTAGATGTGACATTTAAGAAATTACATCCAAGCTATAATTTAAGTGATGTTAATACTAAATTTAATTAATTTTAGCATATCTAACTAGATAACAATCTCTAAAGCATGAGCTTGCAGCTGAGACAATTGTGAATTAAAAGAAATAAATCAGAGTTTAGTCTGAACATGTTAGAAAATCAAGAGTAAGAGTCCAAGAGTAAGAGAAATAGAAACATTTAAATTCAGAAGAAAAGGATGACATACAGATGAAGTAAGTATGCCTATAGTCTGCAGGAAGAGGAAGTAGGGTTGTTATATGCTATGGATTTAGAAGCAATCACGGGATAGATTTCACTGGAGGATCTTAAGTGATGGCAATGTTATGTTTTTTATATCTCATGCTATGACATTTACAGAAAAATAAAAATTTTATTAGCATACTGGTATTTTTACATAAAATAAATACAAAAGCCTAGTTAAGACATAAAAATTCCATGTTCCACCAGAGATGAGAGAAGCATATTTAATTCATGTTCTTTCAAATATGAGTGCCATGGGGACATTTTTATCAGAGCATTTTTATTTGACAATGCATAAGTTTATACATATTCTATTGTAGCTACATCAGCCATTTAAAAATAATTATCTGACCTTAAAGTTTAAATGGCTTTCTTTTACTTAATTATGCTATTAAAATAAAAAGTTTATGTGGAATTAAAAAAAACTTTTATTTTTCTTGTATAAAGTTAAATGTAATTAGCTGAGACCAATTTATACATATTTACAAATGATTATTTAAGAATAAACAAAATCTAAAATAAAAACTATGAACAGAAATGTGCCAGAAAATAATTGGAACCATATGATGAACTTAAGGTAATACACTATTTGAGCAGTTGCAAGTACACTGCCCTACCTAGGAGGGCTCCATAGAAGATTCCTTGTTGATGATGCTGATAATGATGATTCTTGCCTACTTAATCTTACAAAATCTGGTTGTGACATAAGATACCATGAAAGTATCCGCAGTTGATCTTTTTATTTATCTATTCAAAGTGAATTAGCAAGGAGCAGCACTGTCCCACAGCGAGTTAAGCTGCTATTGTGATGTGAACATCATATATCTGAGTGCCAGTTTGAATCCTGGCTGCTCTGCATCTAATCCAACTTCTTGTTAATGTGCTTGAGAAGGAGGCCAAAAATAGCCTAGGAGTTTGAGTCTCTGCCACCCATGTGGGAGACTTGGATGGAGTTACAGACTCCTGATTTTGGCCTTGCCCATCCCTGATTGTGGCACACATTTGGCAAGTGAACCAACTCTCTCTCTCTCTCTCTTCTGCCTTTCATATAAATAAACAAACAAATAGATATTTTTATAAAAGCCTTAGCATTCATATTCTCTTTGATAAAGCAAATTCTGTATATACAAAAACATTTTCAAATATTTTAAATTATATATATATATGTATATATATATATATATATAACATGTAAATAGTATAGAAAAGAATTTATGTAGATTACACAGACACAGAAATAAAATACTTGCTGGTGTCTGAATTGTGACACTATCGTTACTGTAACAATGACATATGCATAGTTAGCCAGGTTTTCTCTATTATATAAACAGGATATTCATTGGCTAGCAGTGACTTTATAAAAATCATTCTTATATTTGTTCTATATTCAATCAACAAACTACTGGAAACAAGCTGAGTTGAGCCACTCACTGACATTAGTGGACTGTGTCTCCTTGAGCTGCATTTACTTGCTCGGCATGGAAGTTCACTGACTGAAAGATTTACCAGATTCTATGCACTACCTCTTATGAAGATCATTGTACAAGGAGAGTAATGTGCTTGTTTTTGCTGAAACTGAGGGGATGATATAGACTAGCCAGCGTGATGAAGAATATGAAATTTTTCTCTTGGGTTTTGGACACACAGAATTAACCAAAGAAAGTTGCATCAGTCTAAAAAAAATCAAGTGGACAACTCAAACTCAGCTAACCTTTTCTTCAACAGAAACAATTTACTTCTGAACAATCTGGTTATGCAATATTCTTTCTCTTTACAAAACCCTTCCATGGTCTCTAAATATCATTCTATTCTGCTTCTCTACTCTCCTCGAATCTCATTCAGAAGCAGACTACTCTGTGGACAGGCATCTCATAAATGTCATAATGGGTAGTTTGCAGCTATATTGGGGGTGGAAAACCATGTTTGCCAGAGAGCTGTCTGCTCTATGTTAAGGATTAGACTCTCTGAGACTGCTTCCTTATCTGAATTAGGTTACTTATGCATGATTTGAAGAATGATTGGGAAGGTCATAATTATTACACAATACAAATTTGAAATCTTTAAGATTCAATGAATTATTGAGTTATTCTTTGGGCATTTAATATATAAACTACTCGAAATAGGAAACGTTTAAAGGTTTTGGATTTTGCTCTTTGACAACAATACATTTGATAAATTTTAAGTATAAAATTAGTGAAAATAACTGATATGTGACTCTCCAGGAATAAAGGGTATCACATTTAAAGATAGTGTGGTTATTTGATAAATAAATAAGTAGGTAACCCCTGGGAGGAATTTAGGAAAGTATGAGTACATGTTCATTTAAGAGAAGGCCTTTATCTTAAATAAAATTTTTAAAAAAGCTAGTAAGCTCTCTAGAAGAAATAGGCTGATTGTAAAAGGGGTTTGTGCACAACTGGCAGGACCGGAGCAACTGTGTGCATCCTGGTTGCAAGTGGGCTCTGCTTTGCTTGCTGTAGAGGCAGGTGTACTTACCTGAGACTGAATTAGAGTTTAGAAATATGAAGAAGTGATTTTAAAATTTATTTATTTAAAGGGCAAGGAGAATGAGGTAGCAACTAGAGGACATCATGTTGAGTAAAATAAGTCAGACACAGAAAGACAAATACTGCATGCTCTCCATTATGTGTGGGAGCAAAAAGAAAAAGAAAAAAAACTATAAAATCAAAGCAAAAACAGAAATTTTGCATATCAATATTGCTGTGAATACAGTTTTGTAAATTTTTGTTCTATACCCTTGTCAGACCAATGACTAAGAATGCTTTACTATAATAGTTTTAATGATCTGTTATTACCTTAAAATTTAATGTATAAGGGCGGAGCAGTCATTTTTCCATTCAATTATTGTTTGTTGCCTTGCCTATATTCCCACTAAATGAGGGGATTTTTGCTTTTTATAGTTGAACTTATTTGGTGAAGCATGAAGGCTTTTGACTGTAATGTGAGTTTAAAATATGTTATCTCAAAAGAAAGTGCAGAAGAACCAAAGAAAAAGAAAGAAATAAAAGACAGAAAGGAAAAAAAGATAGAAAAGGGGACTAGTGGGAGGGAAGTTTGGAGGGAGAAAGCATAGGGAGGAGGAAAGGAGTGGCGTTATTAGAATTATATCTATGAACTATAGTGAATCTGTTAAAACTAATGAAAATAATAAAAATCAAAAAAGAGGCAGAGATAGATATACAGGTACAGATAGAGCAAGATAGATAGATAGATAGATGATAGATAGATGATAGATGATAGATAGATGATAGATAGATGATAGATAGATAGAAAGTCATTGAATCTTGAAGTTAATTTCACTTTTTTTAGAAACTTACTTAATGTTAAAGATGCAGCCAACAATAATATATCTTTTGCAAGCACTTAGACATAATTATAATAATTATAATACAACTTTTTGAGGGAAGCAGTCCTGCATGAGAAGTTAGTACACAATGACTCCTGTTGTTAATTTAACAATTAACACTCTTATGTATGACATCGGTGGTCACTTGAGGCTTTTGACATGAGCTGCCTAGGCTATGGAAGTCTTTTCAATCCACAAACTCCATCTTTATTTAGAAAAAGCCATAAGCAATGTGGAAGTTCTCTTCTCCCTTCAGAGAAAAGTGCCTCATTCTTTGATGACCACTTCTTTCCACTGGGGTCTCACTCACCATAGTCCTTTGTGTAGGACATATTTTGCCACAGTTTCTTGGCTTTCCATGACTGAAATTCTCTTGCAAGGTTTTTAGCCAGACCAGGATGTCAGAGTGCTACTTAAAGCAATTGTCATTCCATGAGTCTGCTGTGTGGACTGTTTCCCATGTTGGTGCATTCACTCCTTTCTAAATCTATTTATTATTATTTTTTAGAAAGCTTTCATTTAATAAATATAAATTTCATAGGTACAACTTTTGGAATATAGCACACACTTAATCCATATGATCACTTTAACATTTAAGATGCTATTTTTACCACCAAGCTTAAGTGTGGGGAACCACAGGCTGGCCACCTATGGGGACCTCCTCATTGCACTGCCTCATCCTGCTGAGCATAACAAAGTCAAGGAAGTACTGACCTCAAGACACGCAAGAGATACACCTTCAACCTGAGGATATGCATGCCCTTTGATCTGATCAATGGACTACTCGCCCTAGCCCTGGGGGACTGGGAATGGATAAAAGACCATGTTAGGGGCGGGAACGCTGAGCAGCCTCTTCAGTCTTTCTCTCTTTCTTTCTCTCGGCTGCTTCCCTTTCTCTCTCTTCTCTTTCTCTCCTTTCCTTTTTCTATCACTAAAAATAAAAGTTCCTTGAGAACCGATCAACAGTGGTCGTGTTGTGCGTGAATCCGTGGGTCGGACCCTTGCTGGTGAAGGTTCCTGATACTTAAGGAGATTTGGGGTCCCATGGCAAGTTTTTAAACTGTATCCTTAGAAATAAGTCTATAGGAATGTATGCAGAATTATACAGCTTTACAGTTACAAACTTCATACACTTCATAATTACAACTTTAGGAAGCTGGTGATTCTTGCCACTGTGTTTGCCCTCCCACCCATACTCCCACCCCTCAAAATACTAACATTCTTCACAGATATAGAAAAAATAATGATGAATTTAATATAGAAACACAGGAGACATCGAATAGCTAAAGCAATCTTATACAACAAAAACCAAGCTGGAAACATAACAATATCAAATTTCAAAACATAGTACAGGGCATCTATAATCAAAACTACTTAGTACCAGCAAAAAAGCAGATGGATAGACCAATAGAACAGAATAGAAACACCAGAAGTCAATCTATGCATCTATAACCAACTTATTTGGCAAAGGAGCTAAAACCAATCCCTGGTGCAAGGACAGTCTCTTCAACAAATGATGCTGGGAAAACTGGATTTCCACATGCAGGAGTATGAAGCAAGACCGCTACATTACACCTTATGCAAAAATCCATTCAAAATGGACTGAAGACCTAAATCTACATCTGATACCATCAAATGTTTGGAGAACATTGGAGAAACCCTGCAAGACATTGGCACAGGCAAAGTGTTCTTGAAAAAGACCCCAGAGGCACAAGCAATCAAAGCCAAAATTGACAAATGAGATTGCATCAAATTGAGAAGCTTCTGTATTGCAAAAGAGACACTCAGGAAAGTGAAGAGGCAACTGACAGAATGGGAGAAATTATTTGCAACTAAGCAGCCCATGCATTCTTAATGTTTGTGGGTATCTCAAGTGGTGTCTTAACCATACACATATCCTTACTGATGATGTTTCTTTCACACACATACTGAGCTATTGCTTTCTGGCAAGGGGTAACACCATTGCTTGGTTTAGTAAGCAGAAGCTAAAATGGTTAGTTATAAGCAGTTAATGACAACAATTGAAGCATTCACAGGCAAGCAGATCATGACTACATTCCATTCAACAGGTTTTTTTTTTCTTTTCTTTTACTTTTTTTTCTTTTGTTCTGACATTGGAGAGGCCTCTATCACATAAAGAGATATTGAAATGGAACTGTTTTCTCTGAGACATATCCTTAAAAATGAAGAAAATTTTTTCTCTTCCTCCAGGATAAAGACTAAATCACCCAATTTAAATCCCAATTGTTCAGTTCTGTTGCATGTGAAAACCAATTACTTATGTTTATAACCTTACATCCTATGACCTTGTTATACTACCCTCTTAGTTAAAGGAGATTTTTGATCAAGCTTTTGGGATAGTCTGCATAAAAATCATGTCATCTGTGAATTAAGACTCTTTAGTTACTTCTCCCAATCTTTAAAACTTTCATCTATCTTTGTTTCTTATCTAATGAGGTAAGATTTCAGCATGATGAAGGTAATAACTGTGAACATCCTTGTTTAGCATAGGTGAAAAGCATCCTATGTTGTAACCACAAGCCAGAGCGGAACACTTGATTGAGTTAGTTTAAGTCCACACATGCTAGAAGTATAAAATATATACCAAATTTCCAAGACCATATAAAAAAGATGAAAGTAATTATTTTCTTAATACAACACTGTGTGGATGTAGCTCATGTTCTATTTTTAGTGGGCTGTTGCAATCCTAATTGTGGAATGTTGATCTGACAGCTTGGCCAGTTTGGACCATCAGTACAAAAGCCAAATTTGCAACATTGAACTGGAAGAACTTCTGTGCCAAATGCCTCGTGGAATTGTGTCCAAATGGATTTCATTCACAAAAATAAGGATAAAACTCTGTCCTTATTTATGTCAAACTTATTTCAGATCATCAAAAATTTTTTCTCATAGTTGTGTATGAATTTATGTATTCTCCCAATTCCTAGACTGATGGAATGTTTTCCTTTGGTGTACTCTTACTTATATTCAATAATGAATTTAGATTCATTCATTAAAAATGAAGATTTGAATGAAAATGCTAAAATTTCTGCAGATAATAAGATTGGTCTTTTCAGTACATTTTAAACTTGAGATCTCAATGTCATTCCTGAAAAACAACCAAGAGCAGTGTTGATAGCTGGTTTAAAAGAAATAATACAACTGTGAAGCCATTTTCTGTATAATTAAAATTATTACTTATTTTGTTGAATTGATTCTTTTTAAAAGATACAAAATCATCTAAAACCCTAGAGTGATATTGTAACACTTTTTTCTTATATATCTGATAAGCCAAAGAAGCCACCATTTATACTATTATAGTGAAACTCAGAACCTTCATAAAAGGGATATAGGATTTATTTTCTTAGCTGGGAAAGCCCCCTGAAAAACCATGCTGGTATTAATAAAATGTCTAGGATTCAACAGCCATGCTATATTGAACAATTAATGGGTGTTTATAAAATTTCATGTTTGGGGAAAGTTTGTTCTTTCTGCATAGTAAAACTTATGACCAGATATATTCAGCACTATAATAAACCTGCTTTAAAATTCTTCCACAAAATTGACATTCAACCATGTTCTAACAGTTCAGATACTGGCAAGGTCTACAAAGATGCCACTGAAAAATATATATAGTGCATAATTTTCATTTCTTTGCTGTCAGGGTAACATGTGTGCTTCTTACGCTTTAGTGAAGTCTAGCAGTACAAATGTGTCAAAAAATCATAAAAATTTGTCTTCTATGACTAACATATAGGATTTAGGACTCTAGTATTTGGGATATTTATCTCTATGGAGGAAAAAAGAGTTTATTCCTGGACAAATATATATAGCCTACATTTAACATTTTTCTCTTTCAGGACTTAATGAAATGGCTTTAGCTGAAGTCACCATACTCCATGCATAGATTTTTCATCTTCCTGTAATAGTCTGAATTTTAGCATAAGGCTTGATATTCAGGGATTTAAAAAATGCTATTGAGCAGGGCAAAAAGTGTATGAGAGACCTTTGAACAGTTCAAGGAAATTTGCATCATGAAAATTTGTGCATAGATTTAAAATTTTTTTGCACCAATATAAAGTTAATATTTACTTTCATTTTCCATTAATGTTTTAAATTACCCTTGCATTATTTATTTCCTTTGGCAAATCCCTTAGTGGAGTTATAAGGCAAATTTAGAAGAAAATAATTTCCTTGTCTTGATCTTACATTTAATTAATATGAAGGTACTTCAAAATTTTCATGGAACATTACATTAAAAGATAAGCTTATGTTGGTCAAACTTACACTTAGCTTTTTCATAATATGTATTTTCCATGAACTTTGTGAAGACCTGTAGTGTGAATTGTTTCAGCCTGCATTCTTTCCTTGCAAGTGACAGAAACCAAAACCCTTTTAGCTGAAGTAAAAATGTAATTACTCATTGAAGATGGAGGCCGCTGTGAGATGGAACCAAGAGGTACAGATTCTGGCTGTGCCGCCTTGATGCTATTCTGCTGGTCTCTCTTGCCTCTGCTGGACAAATACATACATGACTCAAATACAAAGGTACAGATTTATTATTTACATTACATAATACATAATAAATATTTTCCTACGATTATTTGTAGAAAAATAATTCACCTGCAGTTAACATGGAATTGCATTTCACGATGTAATTAATATTTTAATTCATACATTTAAATATAAAGAAGAAGCAAAATGGGCTGCTGTTATCTCTTCCTGTTGAGATACTGAAATTCCCATTTTAAATCAATGAATCAGGTCCTTATTTGAGCTGGATATAGGAATATTTAACACCCTTGTGGAAAAGGATTTGTTAATATTTCATATTTTTATTTTTTGAAAACTTTTATTTTCATTTACTTGAAAGGTGAAGTGACAAAGAGAGACAGTGAGAGAGGGAGCTTCCATCCACTGGTTTACACCCCAAATGCTTAATGCCCAGGACCTGGCCAGGCTGAAACCAGCAGCCCATAACTCCATCTGGTGTCCTATGCAGCCGGCAGAAGCCCAGGCACTTGGGTCATCATCTACTGCCTCCAAAGAGAGTGTAATAGCAGGAGGTAGGATCCCAGTGGCTGGAACTCAGACCAGCACTCTTGTATCAGATGTAGGTGTCTCAAGCATTGGCTTATCCCATCATGCTACAACACCTTTTCATGTTTTTAAAGCAATATACAAGAGAAATACAGAGTGTATTGGGTGATATAATAAAGCAAATGATCATAATAAATAAAATCGCAATGATCTAATCAGCCACTGCTTTAGAATAGTGTTTCCTAAAGCAAGGTTCCTTAGATACTGTCAGGCATCCGCTACATCAATAATAATCAGGTGTAATTTCCCTTTTTACCTCTTTTTCACATAAATGCACCATGGAAAGTTCCAAAATCTTGATTTTGAAACCCTGAAGTTTTTCTTTTACTCGTGTGGGAACACAATAAATAAATAAGCACACTTTGCAATCCTGTTTTGTAGGATACTTAATTTTTTTTTCTAAATTGATCTAAATGTTTATTTTAAATTTTTGAAATCGTTAAGTTTTAAAAATTGATATACATTTTTTTTGTACTGAAGAATGGAACATTTACTCAACACAAAAGAGATTAGAAGACTCACTTTATCCACATATGGTAGCACTGGCCATTTCTGCAGATGCTAGAAAAGATGAAGCTTAGACTTCAGATAGAAATGAATCTCAAGGTAGGTAGAAATGACCCAAAAGAACTTGGAGAAGCTATAAATAAACAGTGAAAATATGATGCATGATGCATTTCTCTTGGGGTTATGGATGTCAATACTTCAGCTTATTATGCTTTATACAATTTTGCTGTCAGTTATGATGTGATGCACTATTGAGCCCACTATTCATAAATTAAATAAAAAAATTAATATTTAAATATACACATGATAAAATCCTGGTGCAGTTTTTAAAATTAGAAATAAACCACTGAAGCATTTTAGAGGTGAGGTTATTATATTATGTTGGCTGGAGACCTGTGTACAATATTTAAAACAATTTGGAAGCACCTTGTTCAACCATTACTCAATGCTTTCTGGATGAAAAGTTAGTAAAACAAATTCACTCTCCAGTAATTCAGTAATTCACTAAATAAGATTCACCTAGAATAAAAGAATATTCTTTGTTGTCTCACTTATAAACTGAGAGATAGTAAATGGTTTCCAAAACTATATTAGTCCAATTATGGCTCAATTTATATCACCAAAACTAATCATTGAATATCATTATTTAAATAAATGCTTGAAAACAAACATTAAATTATGTGGATGTCCTAAATATTAAGTAATCCTTATGAATCTCATGGTTTACTCCTGATCAGTTGTGCTGACATGATCCCAATGATGTTTATGCAAGGATAGGTGCATTTCTGAGGCTTCTGTGTAATTCAAGCTGGTAACAGTACACTATACTTACTGTATTATTTTGGACATCACAGGTGCATATGCATACAGAGACACACACAAAGAGAAAAATAAAAGCCTATGACCCTGAAGAATGTCCCTTGTGAGGTGGAAAGAAATATTAATTTTGTTACATCTAGGCCTTGAGTTTAGACCTTTTTATATCCTGCTTGACAACATAGGAATTATACATAAAGCATTTTGTTGCATGCCAAAGTACAATAATTGTCCCAAATAAAAGGCCTAGTTTAATTGAGGCACAGGTTGTCATAATACTTTTTTTTTTCCCCATGGAATGGAATTTCTTACTTAAAAGAATGGCTGACAGAGGAACTATGATTATTCGATCTTGGGAATTTGGCAGACATTCTTGCAGAAATATGTTTTGTCACTTTATTAAGAGTGCAAAGAATTCTTCACACCAAAAAACCAGAGAGTATCTGCATTAGACCTACCAGTGACTTCTCAAAATTTCTTTATGTACTTCAAAAACTTTGCCAAATAGAGATGAGAACTTCAATTCTTCCATTGGACACTCTTGTACCATTGGTTTTCACAATCACCTCTCTACAACATATTATCATTCCCTCGCATTTATTTAAGAAAAAATGCTCATACTGTCACTAATTTGATCATTTTGCTTTGATAAAATGGTAAATAATGCAGCCATATAAAAACATGAGAATTCTGTTCATTAATAGCTACAGTCATGGAATGAGAAAGTAAAAACAGCAACTTGTTCCATTGGTAAGATAATAAAACAGAACAATATTTGTTCAAATAGGGTCTTAAACTTTCAAGCACTTCGTCAAACAACTTTCTAAATGCAAATGACAGAAATTATAAGTGGTAGTTAAGCATTTATTTTATGAAGAAAATAGCAAGATGAAGTTAATGAGAATATTGAGAAATGAAGACTTAAATTTTTCTCTAACTAAAGCAAGGTATGTAAATAAATAAATAATAGGGATTGGAAAAAAACTCAGGAATGTGATCTCAAATTGGAAAAAAAGAATACATGTACAAACAAGTCTATATTAATATATCTCTTACAAGTCTACATGTGGATAAAAATAGCAATTGACAAATGAGCAAAGGACAGGAATCAGCAATAGAAAAATATTTTAATAAACCAATGATAACCTCATCAGTATTAAAAGAAAAGAAATTAATAAAATATTATTTTTTATAATTACTTGATAGATGTAACATTTAATAAGGATAGTCAAAATTTTTAAGTATGTTGGGAAGTTGGCAATCATAGGCTAAAACTTTGAGATGTTATTTGACTCTAGCTAATGAAACTTTATGACTCCCCCTTGGATGCCAAAATCCTCAGATGCTCAGAACAAAATGATATAGTAATAAATGCTTGTATATAATCTATGTACACCCTCCTATAGTCTCAAACTCATCTCTAGATTACTTACAGTACCCATACAATGGAAATTCTGGATAAAGAGTATTATTTAGAGATTAATGACAAGAAAAAAGCCTGTGCATGTCCAATACCAACACAATTTTTATGAATTTGTGGTTGTTTGAATCCACAGGCATAGAGCCCATGGACAGAGAGGATCAACGGTATTATTGATTGTGTTTGTGCAAGAAGGGGTCATTACAAATAATCAAAGTTAAACAATGGGAGAATTGACTAAATAAGTTATTGGGTACATAATAGAAAATAATTCAACATTAAGAACCATTTCCAAAGAATATCCAATGATATGATAAAAATGACCTGGATATACCAGGAAAAAGAATGTTAAGCATATAAAATAGACAATACCAATTTGCAATCAATTTAAACTAAGAATGTGAATCTCTGTGTGTTCATATGTGTGTGGTTCTATATGTGCACATATAAGAATATACATTTGCTTCTCAGGGAACTATGCAGAAGTGAGAGAGAACAGATAGCTGAAACCCACATATATCTGCTTTTATAAAGCACTAGCTTTAGTTTAAAGCAACTAATCCTTCCAATGCTCTTACAGCTATTTGAGATATTAGCAAATGAACAGTTGCAATGTGGACATTTAAAAGATGGTGCACGAACATATGTTGTTATTCAGCTATTTTGAATTCTCCATAAACAAGAAATACATTCTTCTGGATTAACAAAATTACAGCAGAATGCTTTTAATAAACCAGAATGGTCTGGGATTAATCATTTTGTTCAGTCTTCACACATTCAGAATTTATTTCCATTTCTGATTGCAAAAAAGCCACTTTTCCCTTTGATTAAAGGGAAGTGAAAGAAAAAGGGAGCAGAGGAGGAGGGGATGAGTGGTGAGCTAAAGGACAGATTGAGTGTATGCATTTTAATCTGGCAGTTGTCTTGTGTATTTTTTTTGCCAAAAGCCTGCTAATTTCATACAAAAATTTAAATATTGTAGCAGTCACCCAACTTAAACATTTGGCAAATAGTTATCCTATTTTAAAAATGAAAAAAATATTTCTCAAGTGCTTCTGTTTTCAAAATACTGTCTCACGCTATTCTTTATGTTTGCTTGATCATTCTTTTATAGAAAATGCTTCTCTCAATATGGGATGGTACACACATACACAAAAACACACATAAACACATGCGCACATACATACACACATACACACATATGCACACACACATATTTGCTCCTATCACATCCATTCAAGATAATATTGGCTCAACTTGCTAAAAGTGAAAGAATCTTTCTTTTCATTTCTTTTTTTTTTTGATGGAGTATACTTATGATCTTTTAAAAGATATAGAAGTTATATGGGAAAACAACCATTACATTACTGGAGTGTTAAACAAATTTCTTAAAGGATAACCTGTGGAAAAATGCAAAAGCTATTTCATATTTGCTTCAGTTTAAACAAAAAACAAACTGAAATCCACTTTTCACAGGAACATGGAAGCTTGCACTTTTAGATGTGAATCACCCCAAGGGACTGCTAGCTAACTTCACACGGCGTCAGGCACCATATTCTCAATCCCATGGGTGCTTTTTGTTATTTCTTCTGTCCTCAAGCTGACTTTAGAGGGGGCATGTTTTTAATGAAAAATGAAGCTGAAGTGTTGGAATTATACAATCTGTACTGCTGCACTTGACCACATTAGTGTCAAATCTAAAATGGCTTCTAGAATTCCTAAGGCAAATTCTAAATATCTCTCCTCCTGTAGTTGATGTGTATTGGTAGGCACGTTAGTTGTTTCCCACTTAAATGAAGGGGCATATCTTTTCATAAGGAAAATATTTATATCTACATTTACCAAAATTTGGATTCATTGTAACCTTAGAAGTCAGGAAGATGAAATGATGTAACAGATTAAATGTGGTATATTAAGAAAGCAGCTCAAATTCCATTCTGAACTGCATGCCTTTAAATATATATATGCATATACATATATAAATAATTTTAGCATAATCTTAACATTTCCTACCACCACTAAAATGTACTATCCTTGACCAATTAGCTGAGTTAATAAGAATACTGCATTATGACAGTATGTTCACAGACTATGCTAATAATCTCAATTAGCCATTTCACCACTGTTGGTGAAAAGGACAGTGAAGATTGCATTTATCACGACATAGCGAAGACAGCTGACCACATCAACTGCCTATGAATTTTTGAAAGAAAGATGAGCATGTTCTAATCTAATGTAGGTAGAGGAAAAGATGCTTTATTTAAGCCACAGAGGCCCTCATTTACACTGACCTTATCAAGGTTATTAGAAGTCTCTCTGGTCCCATGGTCATGTACTTTTCTTAAAATTTGTAGAAGTAGAATAATTTAACTGCTGTCTCTTTTCCTTTTGACTTTTCCTCCATGATAGATAGTGTTTCATTATGGTATACTTGGGTATCTTGGTAGAGGAAAATTAAGTTGTTGATACATTTGCTTTTAGTTTGATAGGATTTATTAAGTAGTTTGCAGTCACTTTTACATTGAATTAAGCAATTTTCGGTTGTTCCAATACCATGGCCCAAACGTGTAGGGCCAGAGGTCAGTCATCCAATGCTAGACATATTCTGGATACCCAGCACTTGAAATATGTCAGCAGTCCACAATGTCGCACATGCCTGGAGGAATAAACTAGTCTTTTATAAACCTTCAAAACCATATGACACACACACAACATTGTTGATAAAGGTTTTCCACAATGTGACTACTGAGAAGTCTTAACATTACCAATACGGAGGTGGAATAATCTTGTCTGATTTAGGAACAGTAAGTACTAATAATCCATCAAGCTTTCTAGCGCAAGTAGTGAATTATGTCTGTAAGGTTCCATAGAAAATCTTATGAAATTGTTTCAGAGGTAGGAGTTGTGGTTGTGGAAAGCCTTAAACTACTGCTCAAGATACCCTCATCCAACATCCAGGTGCTGATTTGAGTGCCAGCTACTCCCATCCCTATCCAGCTTCCTGTTAATGCATCCTTTGAGGCAGCAAATGATGGCTCATGTACTTGCGTTGCTGTCAATCATATGGGAAACACAGATGGAATTCTGTGCTCTTAGCTATAATCTGGCCCAGCCCAGGCTGTTGAAGCATTTGGCAGGGGTGTTACCAATGGATGGAAGCTCTCTCTCTCACTCTTTCTCTCTGTCTCCCTCTACTAGCTTCAATTGCATCTGAAAAGATCCTTCACAGCAGCATTTAGACCACTGTTCAGTTGAACCAAGTGATGGAAGTTTTGGGTGTAGGAGATGTAAAAATCATGTTTAGAATTCTGCCTGCTATAGGACGGATATAATTCATACCTCTAATTTTAAAAACTGACAAGTTTATAATAAAGTGGCCTATGCAAGGTTATTTTTTTTAAAAGATTTATTTATTTATTTGAAAGTCAAAGTTACACAGAGAGAGGAGAGGCAGAGAGAGAGGTCTTCTATACGATGGTTCACTCCCCAGATGGCCGCAATGGCTAGAACTGCACTGATCTGAAGCCAGGAGCCAGGAGCTTCTTCCAGGTCACTCACATGGGTGCAGGGGCCCAAGGACCTGGGCCATCTTGTACTGTTTTCCCAGGCCATAGCAGAGAGCTGGATCGGAAGAGGAGCAGCCAGGACTAGAACGGGATGCAAACGCTTCAGGCCAGGGTGTCAACCTGCTGCGCCATAGCGCCAGCCCCCTATGCAAGGTTAATAACCAGTTTTTTCAACATATTAATAAATGGACAACACTAAATTGCATGTGTTGAGAACTGTTATCTGCTTAGGAAAGAATATATATATCCAATTTTCGTAAATTATTTTCTCCCCCCTCCTCAACAACACAAATTATCCCAACTCTGAGACAGTAAAGGATTTGAACTATCAGCTATTCCACTTTTGTCAAGCATTATCCAATAGCAGTGACATTTGACAGATGGACAAAAGTACTGGGTTTTTGTGGGTTTTTTTTTTTCGGGTTTTTTTTTTTTTTGGAATCAGAAAGCCTTTTTTTCTGGAGAGAATCCCATAGTTCAGACTTTAGATTTTTGAGAACTTTAGTGTTGTCACAGCCACTCACTCATGCAGTATGAGAAGAGGGATAGACTATTGGTAAAATAAGTGTGTCCCAATTAACTTTAAGAATTCTATGGTGAACAAGATTTGCTTTAGGGACATAAGGGGGTAAACTGAGTTTTTCAAACCCTAGTGTGAATATTTGGGTTCTGAATCCCTGTATTTAATTCTCTGGGCCACCCCAAACATATCTTTTTTTTTTTTGGATAGGCAGAGTGGACAATGAGAGAGAGAGACAGAGAGAAAGGTCTTCCTTTACCGTTAGTTCACCCTCCAATGGCCGCTGCGGCGGGCACACTGCGCTGATCCGAAGCCAGGAGCCAGGTGCCTCTCCTGGTCTCCCATGCGGGTGCAGGGCCCAAGGACTTGGGCCATCCTCCTCTGCACTCCTGGGCCACAGCAGAGAGCTAGACTGGAAGAGGGGCAACTGGAACAGAATCTGGCGCCCCGACCTGGACTAGAACCTGGTGGGCCAGCGACACAAGGCGGAGGATTTGCCTATTAAGCCGCGGCACATGCTGACCCCAAACATATCATTTCCTGTTGCCATAGAAAAGGTGTTCCAATCATGTTCATTATATATCATGACCTTGAATTTGTGACTTGCTTTAAAAAATGTAGTCATTTATTTTAAAAAAATTTTTATTTATTTAATTGAAATTCAGAGTTACACAGAGAAAGGAGAGGCAGAGATAGAGAGGTCTTCCTCTGCTGGTTCACTCCCCAGATGGCTGGAGCTGAAGTCAGGAGCCAGGAGCCAGGAACTTCTTCCGGGTTTTCCATGCGGTGCAGGGCCCAAGGAGTTGGACCATCTTCTGCTGCTTTCCCAGGCCATAACAGAGAGTTGGACTGGAAGTGGAGCAACCGGGACAGGAACCGGCACCCATATGGGGTTCAGCTCTGCAGGCTGTGGCTTTACTCATTATGTCACAGTGCCAGCCACAAGGTAGTCATTTTTTAAAAACTTGTGTAGTTCTTCAAAACTGTCAATGTGCACTAAATTGTTCAGTGATCTTTTATAAATTCCCTGCATTACACATTTCCTTCAAAATTGAGTTAGGAATATATATGTGTATATATATTTTTTCTCATGATGAATTAATATTTTTATCAAGCAATAAATGTTACTTATGTAATCACATAAGTTTCTCTTTGTTATTTGGCTTATAAAAAGTACCCATAATGGGTGCTCATTTTTATTCTTATGTGTTTAAGCTTTAGATCACATTTATTTATTTCCCTTTTTTCTTTAAATTATTGTCATATAGAATATATTGTTTTAATTATAATCTTCTTAAATTCCTGAAAAATAAATTATAAATGGATATATTAAATAGCTTTGTAATTAAAATTCCTGTTTTTGATTATGTGTCTCAAATCTAAAAGTTGATGCTCATGTTTCATGAGGTTTCCTTAATTTTCTGCCTTCCCTATAATTAGCTTTTTGCATGACCAATATATTGATGTGACTTTATCTATCTGTACTTCCCATCAGAGTAATGCTTGTGTTTATGTAGTGATCTTTTTTAATTCAATAAACTTTATATTACTATATTTGATATATATGGTAATATATATGGTATATATATATATATATATATAGAGAGAGAGAGAGAGAGAGAGAG
The DNA here is from genome assembly GCA_949820135.1 of Sylvilagus floridanus. NCBI lineage: Eukaryota > Metazoa > Chordata > Mammalia > Lagomorpha > Leporidae > Sylvilagus > Sylvilagus floridanus. The sequence goes on along the minus strand of OX463246.1, from coordinate 14,709,618 downwards.
AGAGAGAAACTTCTTAGCCTTGGCAGTATTGAAATTTTAAAACAGAAATTCTGGTTGAGATGGACCATCTTCTGCATTGTGGTATGTCTAGCAGCATCTTTTTATGTTTTAAACATTTATATATTTACTCATTAATTTGAAAATCAGAATTATATATAGAGAGGAAGAGACACACAGAAAGATCTTCCGTCTACTGGTTCACTCCACAGATGGCTGAAACAGTCAGCTTGGGGTCAGGTTGAAGCCAGGAGCCAGGAGATTCATCCTGGTCTCCCATGTGGATGGCAGGGGCCCAAACACTTGGGTCATCTTCTGCTGCTTATACCAGGCCATTTAGCAGAGTGCTGGATCACAAGTGGAGCAGCAGACATAGAACCAGTGCCTATATAGGGTACTGGCATTGCAGGTGGTGGCTTTACCTGCTATGTTCAGAGTGTTCTACCATTATTTTTTTATGAAAAGCTTTATTAATTAATCTATTAGAAAGGCAGAACAACAGAGAGAGACAGAAAGACGAGGACAAGGGAAGGAGATCGTCCATTCCCTGGTTCAACCCTGTTCATTCTCCTCCCTCTCACAAAATGACTGTAAGAGTGAAAGTGTGCACCAGGCTGAAGCCAGGAAGCCAGGACTCAGTCTTGTTCTCCCACGTGAGTGCAGAGACCCAAGTACTTCTGTCATCTTTTTCTGCTTTCCAGGGATGTTAGCAGGAAGCTGGATTGAAAGTGTTGCAGCTGGGACTTGAATGAGTGACAGGGATGCAAGGTGCACCACAACACCTGCTCCACATTCTACTGTTTTTCACTTGTAACTCTGGTATTATTTCCCTCTTTTAATCTTATTCTTCTGATTTTAATTAAAAACATGTATGTATATATATATGGGTAAAATGTATGACCTTTGCAACACTAAATCATATTCTAGCCTGCATCTGTTGTGTAGGCATATATACATATGTGTGTGTGTATAATATAATACATATGTATGTATATACATAGACACAGAGTTGTCCCTCAGTACCCATGGAGTGTTGGTACTAGATCGCTTCATTGATGCCACAATCTGCGAATGCTCAAATCCCTTTCATGATATTTGTGTATAAGCTATAGAACAAAGTAAATCTGTGTCCTCATTTGGAAATATGATTGTTGAATAACAGATCCCAAGACGACTTTCAAGCCTTCATTTACTAAGATGTATAGATTGTAGGTTGAACACTTATAATCCAGCACAATAGAAACTGGAGTTCAATAGCAGTAGGCAACTGGCAGAGGGACTACCTGATTCTTCTACTTTCTCATTATAATTCTGTAATAAGCCAAATAGAAAAACAATCCGGCATTTTTGATGTTTTTATATAGAGAATACTGAGGTAGAGTAGAAGTGCCTATTGAGGAATCAACATAGAGTTACTGGTAGACTTCAAGATGATTTTGTGACGAATAATTTAGAAAGCTACTAGTGTAATAGGATACAAAAATATTTGAAAAGCAGAAAGAAAGTGAATTCTTTTTTATATTCAGTTTGTATGTCATGAGATTCAGGAGTTGCTAAGTAGAGAAAAACATGTCATTCACGGGAAGATACTGATAAATGTTTCAAAGAGGAGGAAAATGACAATAATAAATGTAGTCAGTCACAGTCTGCTTTGTCTATAAGTGAAGACAAGGCCTTACCATGGGGCTTGTGGCTTATGTTTTGAATTGTTTTTTGATAGTTGATGATAGTTTTCACAAATTTATGCCTACTTTCTTTACCACCCATAATTCCCCTTAATAATCTAATCTAACTTTAGATTTTGGGAAGTTCATTTTGCATTACAATAGAGTGGAATTATGTAATGTATGTGTAGGTAAGATGTATGACTTTTGCGTCATTAATATATTCTAGCTGAAATCTTAGAGTGATGGAATGCCTCTGCTTTTATGATATATTGTTATATTTTATATTCTTACATCTTAGCAAACATATGGGGTATATAATAATTCTAGAGCTTTTTCTAAAGTCCTTCAGTGAGTATATATTTAAAATATACATAGATTCTTTCTTGGAAAATCAATTGCAACCTCATTTTAACTTAAAATTATTGAGCCACTTAATTTCACATTATATTAAGTGGACAAAAAGCTTTAATGGCAACCACAGAGATTTGTTGGAAAAATACTGACTTTTTTTTTCAAGGAATACTAAAAATAATGACTGTGGAAAACTTTGAAGCACTGTATGCTAATTGGTGATTTCACAAATCTATATGACATATACAGGTATATAAATATGCAACACATATTCATATAAACTCAAGAGTTCATATGCTTATTCTTTAAACAGAAGTATCATAAATATGATACTTCCATGTGTATGCATGAAATTCAGGCTAACAGATTACAGTTGGGAATTTCTTAGCAAAATCTGTACTTTATCTGTATATGTGTGTGCACAACTATGTTTCTAACTCCCAAAACAAATCTACAAATGCTAAGAACAAAATGACATGAAAACCTTCTCACATATTATTTTGTGAAAATCTTTTTAGGACTCGTGAGAATAAATCTCTCGTTAAGGATGAGATTGGCACCATAAAATGTAAGAGGATGATCGGGGTCATAATTGAAACAGTGTAATAAAAGTGACATGTCATTTTTTATGCCATAATATAGAATTCTTATATACCTCTACTCCCACAAAAACATAAAACTCACTTAGTTCAGAACGTTCTACCATTTCTTAATTGTTACTCTGGTCACATTTCCCGCCCTTAATCCTATTCTTTGAATCTTAAAAAAAAATCTGCTGAACACTAATGATTTAACCTTGCCTCCTACCTACTTTCCCTCTTTATTCTGAGGTTTCTTAAGGGCTATAATGAGCTGTCCCCACACAAACAGGCCAAATTAGTGGGTAATGACTGCTGGGCCTGTGAATGTTCTCACTCCCCCTTTCTTACAGTTTCACAACATTATCAGAATGGTCTGTCGCCTCCCTAGCAATTAGGAACAATTACTACTTTATAACATTAGTGGTGGCAGGCTTATTATGTTCCAGGATATGTAAAAGTAAGCTGGGGGTAGGGGAGAAGTGCAAGGCCAATGGGGGTCATTGTCATGTGAGGGGCTTCCTCGTTTATATTCATCGTTTTAATTTCATTATTTTCAGGATAACAGCTGCAAAGATTTATATGAACTCTGTTAGATGAAAGTGAGCATCCTATATATCCAAGGTTGTGTTTTGCTCCTTTTACACAGATAATATCTCATTGTGATGGCTTTAATTCTCAAAATAATGAAAATGGCTCGGGATCATTCTGTAGGAGAAAAAAAAAGATGTCATTTACTTTTGGTGTCCTAGGAAAAATGTGCTTTGTGTACATGTGTGTGTGTGTGTGTGTGTGTGTGTGTGTGCAGGTGTAGTGTAACTTGCTTGGATCTGGGTTGAGTTTCCTTAGCTTAGCTCTATCAGAGTCATTGAAAAGAATGGTATTGTAACTAGAAGAGCACTCTAGGTTCCTGACCAATCTATGTTAAACTAGGAGAGTTTAGGTCAAGATAAATTTCCATTGAATATTCATAGTGAAAAGATGGGAAAGATTTGGAAGTGTTACAGCTGCAGTTAGCTTTTCTCTTTCTGGGGGAATTGCAGACCACCTTACAGACTCACGGATGTATGGCTCACCTCATTTCAAATTCTTTCTGTTTTTCTTTTCCTTTAATTTTTTTATTTTTTAAAAATATTTATTTTACTTCTTTGAAAATTTTATTTGGCTGGCACCACGGCTCACTAGACTAATCCTCCTGCTGCGGCGCCAGCACCCTGGGTTCTAGTCCCGGTTGGGGTGCCGTATTCTGTCCCGGTTGCTCCTCTTCCAGTCCAGCTCTCTGCTGTGGCCCAAGAAGGCAGTGGAGGATGGCCCAAGTGCTTGGGCCCTGCACCTGCATGGGAGACCAGGGGAAAGCACCTGGCTTCTGGCTTCAGATTGGCGAAGCGCACCGGCCCCAACACGCTGGCCGTAGTGGCCACTTTGGGGATGAACCAAAGGAAAAAGGAAGACTTTTTTTTTTCTCTCTCTCTCTCTGTCTAACTCTGCCTGTCAAAAATAAATAAATAAATAAAAATAAATAAAAAAGAAAATTTTATTTTACAGAGAGAGAGCCAGATACAGAGCGAGGGAGAAATCTATCTTCTATCCACTGGCTCACTCCCGCAATGGCTGAAACAGCCAGGGTTAGTCCATGCAGAAGCCAGAAGGTAAGAGCCTCCTCTGATCCTCCCATGTGTGTTGTGGGGCCTATGCACTTTGGTCATCTTCCACTGCTTTCCCAGGTCATAGCAGAGAGTTGATCTGAAGTGGAGCCCACAGGAATGCCAGCATTGCAGGTGGAGGCTCAATCGGGTATGCCAAAATTCTGAGCCAACTCTATTTTTCTAACAAAGTTTTATTACTTCTGTAAGGAATTTGTTGAGGATCTGAATGATACTTATTTGACATTAAAAGGAAAAGGAAGCGAGTTAGAATCTCCCTTACCACCACCACCACCAACAAAGCCTTACTTGCTGCTGCTGTGTGGAGGTACCTTTCACGGAGGGTATATTCTAGTATTTCACTAAAGCACAATGTACTACTATAAAGGATATGACCATATTACATTTGGTTCCTGTTGGGTCCCTCACTCTTAGGCCACAGAACATATTCCTAAACCTTTCCCTTGGACAGCATTTTAGTTTATTTCAGCTCATTCATGCTTCAAAGAAAGAAGAGGCTTAAAGATCCTCATGGAATAGGAAATAGTACAAATTTAATATTTATTAAAGAAAAGGAATTATTCCTGATACCATGAACAGGACAAAATTTTCAGATGGAATTGGTAAGAAATATTGATATAAGTGTCAGCAGTGTGATAAAGGAAAAACCATTATTATTACTGTTGTTGTTATTGTTGAAAAAAGAGACTACTGTTGTAAAATTTGAAATTACTATGCTCTTTTTTCTGGAGTATGTTTTTAAGCGAGCTAAAGAAATATATAAGGAAATGAAGCCTTTGAACTATAGCCATGCAAAATTTGATTAAACAAAATAAATGGACCAAGAATGGTAAAATATTTTTTTTCAGAATGAAGGGTTTTTTTTTGCATATTTTAAGTCAGGAAAGAAAAAAATTAAATGAGGAAAGAGGACAAAGAATTATAAAGTCATGGAATCTGAGACATTCATTAGCTTTCAGAATTAGAAGAAAAATATAATATTTTCATAATGGCTAGAAAGTAATAGAAGAGAATAAGAACAGAAGTATATTGAGGTAAAGGGACATACATTGAATGGGGTCTTTCAATGAATTAGAAAGCAAAGATTTTGTCTCATTTAGAAAATTGCAGCAGACATTCTGGAGGAAAATAAAAGTTGCATAAAGGATCTAGCCTTGACTGACAAGCATCTTGAAAACACACTGAGATCAATAGTAATTCTCTGGTTGTCTGGAGCTAACAGACAATTCAGTTGTTCATTAAAAACTTCAAAGAAAATAGTGTGGTCTTTTAATGCAGAGCAAATAATTAGTGGAATGACTACATTTTTTCAATTTTTGATTGTGTGTGTGCACCAAATACCTATAATCACATTATTGTCTGGCTAGAGAGAACCAAAGTTGGCCAACTCAAATCTTTATTACATGGTAGTTATTAAACAATTTCTATACTTTATGCCATATAAAATGCTAATAACAGCACAAGCAATGCAAAATCCAGCAAGAACAATAAAATTGATTTTATCTTTGAAAAATATATATAATTACAAGGCTCTTGTGTTTGGGTGAAGGGGAACATAATTTGCTTGATATTACAAATGTTGAATATACTTTACCAATTACTGGATTACTAATCATTTATATAGTAAGATTTTGTTAATCTTTGTAAAGTAAGTTTAAATTTTTTGGCATGGTTAAGAAAAAGTGATAGTAAAGTTTTCAAAATGAAAAAGGAGCATATTTCCTATCTAAGAAAAAACTCTAATACTTATCTTTCACACCTACTCAGTTTCTTAGGGACTCTTAACTTTTCATTTATACTTGCATTTAACCCTTATTTGTTCCCCATTTTTAAAATACTGGTGTGTGGTATTCATCCCATAAAAATAAAAATGTAATTTCACAAAGCACTTGCACGTGAATATTCATAGCAATTTTATTCATAATAGCTCAAAACTGGAAACAGCCAAAACATCCTTATGTGTAAATAAATAAACACATTGTGGTACATCCCTATTTTTGGAATATTACTCAACAACAAAAAAGAACTATTATTGAAACACCCAACTACTTGGAAGGGTCTCAAGGGAACTACAATGGATGAAATAAAGCCATTTCCAAATAGTTACTATTAATTCCATTTATATTACATTCTTGAAAAGAGAAAATCGTGGAGATGAAAAGACATTAGTGTTTGCCAGGGATTAAGGGAGTGGGGTGAGAAAGCTATAGTCCTGGCTGTACATAGTTGCATAAGAAGTACTTGCTACAGCACTGTTCTACATTGTTACTAAGGTGAGGATCTGAGAAATCTCTCTCTATAGTGAAGTTGCAAAGAACCAAAGAGACACACACATAAATGTGTGTAGTAGAACTGGTGAGATACGAGTAAGGTTGATTTCATCAACATTAATTCCATAGATGTGATGTTAAGCTATTGTCTTACAAAATTTAACCACAGAGTGGTGCACAAAATTTTTCTGTCATATCTTTTACAAATGCATATAAATCTACAATTATTTACAGATCAAATTTTGAAAACATTCTTTAAAGATTTGTTTTATTTATTTGAAAGGTAGAGTTAGAGAGAGAGAGGTCCTCTATCCAATACTTCACTTTACAAATGGTTGTAATGGCTGGGATTGGGTCAGGTGAAGGAATAGCATGTTTACTTCAATGGGGGGCCGAAAATGGGACAATTTTAAACATAGGGCATAGAAAATATATGACTGTTGATTAGTGTTTTTGCAATAAATGACAAGATATATTGATGCAGTGAAAGAAGATACAAATAAAAGAATAAACAGGGGATGAAATCCAAAGTAAATATGGAATTGACTTTTTCCCAGTTCAGCAGAGAAGAGGATATGTCTTTGCAACAAAAACTAAACTGGATGATGAGTATTTCAAAGTGGAGTTTGTGATGGCAGCCCTATATCAGACAAAGCCTTTCAGAACAAATCTTTGACATGAACCTGGAAATATAAAAATGGAATGGGAACATGTTATAGACAGAATTAAAGCAGTGTGAAGACTTAGGGTAGAAAGTATCTTCACTACTAGAAAAACAGAAAGGAAAGCTTGTGTAGAACCTAACTGGGAGAGTGATACAAGATAGGGTGAGAGAGTGAATGGCAGGGGGAAATTTGAAGAGCATTTTCAACCATGTTAAGAGTTTGATGTCCTAATTTAAGCAGGGTATAATAAATTGTAGGCAAATTATCAAATGTTTTATCTTCTTTAATCTGTTTATCAAAAGAAGTAGAAAGGTCAGCGCCACAGCTCACTTGGCTAATCCTCTGCCTGCGGCGCTGGCACCCCGGGTTCTAGTCCCAGTTGGGGTGCCGGATTCTGTCTCGGTTACTCCTCTTCCAGTCCAGCTCTCTCTGTGGCCTGGGAAAGCAGTGGAGGATGGCCCAAGTGCTTGGGCCCTGCACCCGCATGGGAGACCAGGAGGAAGCAGCTGGCTCCTGGCTTCGGATTGGCGAAGCATGCTGGCCATAGCAGCCATTTTGGGGGGTAAACCAATGGAAAAGGAAGACCTTTCTCTCTCTCTCTCTCTCTCTCTAACTAATTAACTTTGCCTGAAAAAAAAAAAAAGAAGAAGAAGAAGTAGAGAAGTAGAGAGACAGACAGTGAGAACAACTGATTCACTCCCAAATGTGTACAAAAGCTGAAGCAAGAGCCAGGCACTCAATGTAGGTCTCTCAAGTAGGTGGTAGGAACCCGGTTGGTTAAGCCATCACCTGCTGCCTCCCTGAAAGCTGAAATCAGAAGCCAGAGACATGTATCATACTCAAACATTCTACCATGGTGTGCAGGTTTCTGAAGCACACACAAAATTCTTGCCCTTGTCTTTTCATTTTAAAGATTGTTCTGTCCTTCATAAAAAAAAAAAAAATGATGAAGAGGCAATGAGAAAAACAGGAAGATATATTTAGGAGTCTAAAATAGTAGTCCCATGACAAAAGAAGGTAATTTAGATTAGGGAAGTGCAATGATGATAAAGAGAAATGGAAAATTCTGGACATATTTGAATGTAGAATTCACTGGATTTGTTGATGTACTAGACTTGTGTGACAAAGAAAATGGAAGACTCAAAGATACTCACAGGATTTAGGCTACAGAAACAAGCTGTAATTTAGTCTTTTTCTAATGGAAGAATATATAGGAGGAAACTATTTTGAAATTTAATGTTAAGCATCCAAACTTTGAAGTTGAGTAGGCAACTGCATACATTACACTGTAAGTCAAGAGAGCTATTGGGTCAGAAGTTCACAGTCATTACTGTACAAGTAATTCTTAAAAGGTCATGAGATTTTCTAAGGATAGGCTAAAGATAAAGAGTAAAAAGGGTCCCAGTGAGAGATTGTTTAGAAAACAGAGTTGAAAAAAATCATGATAAAAGACAGAAAAGGAAATGGATTATTGCAAGTGATGGCTACTGATGAATCTATATGATCATTTAAGAAATAATGGAATGGGAGAAGAGACTAAGATGATGTGGAAGTCAACAAAGGAGCAAGAAGCCCAGGAGAACATGATCACAAGACTGCAACATCAAGGAAATGTGTGCACAGCAGTATTTGTTGGATTTTGCAAAATGTAAATCTTTGGTTATTTTGGCAAAATAATGTCACAGAGATGAAAAAAAAAAACACAGTCTGAGGATCAAGATGTTCATAGCCCTTGGCCCTCTGTATATAAAGTTAAACTAAAAATGAACCATAATGAAGAAGGGGATAAGAGAAGGAGTAGGAGGTGAGACAGGAGTGAGGGTGGGAGGACAAGTATGGGGGAAAGATCCACTACATTCCTAAAGTTGTACTTAGGAAAATGCATTCATTAAATAAAGGCTTTAAAAAAAGTTCATAGAGGGTGAAGGAATACTGTTTACTACGGGGGGGAGGGGCAGAAAATGGGACAATTTTAAACATAGGGTATAGAAAAATATATGACTGTTGATTAGTGTTTTTGCAATAAATGACAAGATATATTGATGCAGCGAAAGGAGATATAAATAAAAGAATAAACAGGGGATGAAATCCAAAGTAAACATGGGATTGGCTTTTTCTCAGTTCAAAAGGGAAGGGGATCATGTTTAAGTCAACATAGGTCTTTGATAATTTTGATGATGTTTGAGCCAAACTTTTTAGCTAGAGAGTGAGTGAAATGTGGCCATAGGGAGTCTGAAAAAGAAAGGGAGGTATGAGGAAGTCACCCCAGAGAATGGGCAGTGAATATATTAAGGAAAATAGAGTAGAATTCCTGGGTGGTTGTTAGGGTTCATTTGAACTTCAAGGTCATGAACATAACCAGTTAATTTGATCTGCTCTTTTTTGAGTATGGTCAGTGGCTGGATGCAGGATTGTACAATGAATATAATGGAGAAGAAAGGGCAAGGTAGTTGGAAATAATTGTATAAAATAATTGTGGAATATGAGCTGGTAAAATGAAGATATGAATGGAGTAATAACGAGTGACAAATGTGTGGTCAATTATTCAGAGCTTTGATCTGTTGCCATGAAGTTTATCCAACATGAAAAGGTATGAGGGAGAGACCACGGATGATGGAAATGGAGATTTTTGGAGCATGGCAAATTGTTGCTGAGGACAAACCTATGTACTTTGGAGAGAGACAGATGGCTCTCCCCTTCTTGCTTGTAGTTCTCTTGGACAGCTGGAGCCTGTTCACGGGATGCAACATCTGGAGAAGGTGTGGAGCTGGCTGGAAAAGCTGGAGTTCTGGCTCCATCTGCCCTCCCTGAACAGGACGTCCGACTGCATGAAAGCCCAGTGTTCCATGGGATCACATGTTATAATCTAGGGGTGTTGTGAGGTTCCTCTATTATAGTGGGAGTGGAGCAGGCACAACGAAGACTCTGTACTCCAGGCAGCCTTTAGAGCCCTGGGAACCTGTTCACAGTAAATCCCAGGCTTCTGTGGTCCCTTGTTGTCTACTTGTAAGTAATCAATCCTCGTATTGTAACTGGCTGTATACTTGAGCATGTTCTTTCTCACTGAATTCTGGCAAAATTAGTAACCAGAGTGCAGTGAAGCTTCTGCACAGAGAACATGTGAAACAGGATGCAGGAAAAGCTAATTGAAAGCAAGAGTGTCAAGGAGTGAAGAGACAAAGCTTGTGCATCAGTCATCCTCATGAAAGTTAGCACCATACAATGCAGCTACGAAGGATGAGCATCTCCTAGGGCTTTCTCTCCTAAGATTTCTGAGGGTTCATTATATTAACCTAGAGCCTAGTTAAGTTTAGTGCTTTTATTTACATGAACATTGTTAAATTTAATAATAGACACAGGATATAAAAACATTCATTCTTAATGTAATGTCTTTTAAAGACCCCTGTAAGCCCCGTTTTCCTTTAGCCTTGACAAATATGAACACAATGGGTCCAGTATGGAGCTGGATGTTCCTGAAAAAATTCTTTGCTATCTGCATTCTCCTCTACTTGTCACTGGCTTTCTAGTAATGTGTTCTTGTCACTTTTTAGCTCTAAGTTTTCACATAAAGAACACACTCATTTATTACCCTAATATTTTCCATAATACTTCTTCTTTTCCCATTTGCTCTGTTCTTTTAGAATCTGCTGCTTCTTGAAAATTACATTGTGTGAAGCCCAGGAAAAACATTTGAATTCCTAAACATAGACTTTAACATTGGAATAAGGGCCACACATTTGGCCTAGCAGTTCTGATGCCAGTAGGGGTGCCACATTCCATATCAAGTGTGAACTGAGTGCAGGTTCTGGCTCTTGACTCCCTGAGAGGAAGCAGACAGGGCTCAGTTGCCATTTATGCTACCCAAGATGGAGATCTGCATCGTGTTCCCTGCTCGCAAGTTCAGCCTGGCTCCTTGTTGGCAATGGGGAACAAAGCATCCTCTGAAATGCTGTCTATCTGCCTGCTTCTTAAATGAATACCTAAGTGAATGAAAATCAAGAGAAAAGAAATTTGTATTTAGCAGCTTCCCTGGCCTCCTTCAACTTTAGCACCTCCCTCATTAAGGCAGCCAATAAAGGTATCCAGACATTTTTGCCAGTATGTCCTGTGGGGCAAACCCCTCGAAATATGTTTTAGCAAGGGAATTTCTCATTGAGATGTAAATTTGCACATAAGGCAGAGGTGTCTGTAGCCCAGGGGTTTAAGAAAAAAAGCGGTATCTGCATGAAGTATGTGGCCAAGAGAGGCCACTCTATGTGTCTTGAACGTTCCTTTAGCTCCCATGAAATGCGGAGAGAAGCTCAATACCCCTGTGTGTTATTCTCCTTTTTGAGATGCATTGTGTCCTCCCCAAATTAATATGCCACTGTCCTTACTTCCAGTATCTCAAAGTACCCCTGTATTTGGAGGTGAGGACTTCAAGAGGCCATTAATTACTAGGGTGCAGTCTTTATGAGAACAACAGAGGGAAGCCCACATGCAGATACAAGAAGAGGTGGTCTCAGAAGAAAAAACACCCCTGCCAACCCCTTGATCTCAGACTTGCAGTTTCCAGAGTTGTAAGAAAACAGTTGTCTCTCTTTTAAGCCCAGATTGTAGTCCTTCATAGTGGCAGCCCCAGCAAACAAATAGAATCTACTTGATCCTTAAAGATCCACCACCACCAAAGAGGAGAGGGTATTGGCTGGGGGAAAGTTAAGACTAGGCAAATCTTGGCCGGCGCCATGGCTTAATAGGCTAATCCTCCGCCTGTGGCACCAGCACCCTGGGTTCTACTCCTGGGTGGGCGCCAGATTCTGTCCTGGTTGCCCCTCTTCCAGTCCAGCTCTCTGCTGTGGCCCGAGAAGGCAGTGGAGGATGGCCCAGGTGCTTAGGCTCCTATACCCACATGGGAGAGCAGGAAAAAGCACCTGGCTCCTGGCTTCGGATCAGCTCAGTGCGCCAGCCACAGCGGCCATTGGAGGGTGAACCAACAGTAAAGGAAGACCTTTCTCCCTGTCTTTCTCTCTCACTGTCCATTCTGCCTGTCAAAAAAAAAAAAATAGACTAGGTAAATCCTGTAGCCACAGGCCAATGCAACTATGCAGGTGGATTGAAGACTGAGGACCAAGGAGGAGGATGTCACATCAGAGGCCAGGCACACAGCGATGACACTCGGAACCTCAGTGCCCCTCCCTGCTTCAAGCCGTACTTCAAGTTGTCACAAAAAGGAACACATGGTAACTAGGCTGAAGGCAGTCGTCTTCTTCCCCCATCCCGGATTTGGCAATTTCAAACCTATCCGACACTTCTTTAAATTTTTTTTATCTTTGACAGGCAGAGTGGACAGTGAGAGAGAGAGACAGAGAGAAAGGTCTTCCTTTGCCGTTGGTTCACCCTCCAATGGCCGCCGCGGCCGGCGGGCTGCGGCCGGCGCACCGCGCTCATCCAATGGCAGGAGCCAGGTGCTTCTCCTGGTCTCCCATGGGGTGCAGGGCCCAAGCACTTGGCCCATCTTCTACTGCACTCCCGGCAACAGCAGAGAGCTGGACAGGAAGAGGGGCAACCGGGACAGAATCCGGTGCCCCGACTGGGACTACAACTCCACTAGGTGGAGGATTAGCCTAGTGAGCCGCAGCGCTGGCCTATCCAACACTTTTGATTTACACTCAGGTTGTGGCCTATGATTTTGAAATACGTTAATTTGTTCTTAAAGAGCAGGGCTGTCTTAGAACTGAGAATCAGAAGCCATGGAGACCAGCTGCACCTCATGTCTGAGGTTATACAAAGGGAGTTAGAAGCCAAGGTTCTTGCATGGCATGAGCTATGACTACACAACTTGAATCATCCCAGTTTCTGATCCAGAAGGGCAGAGGACAGTTCTCCCTTTGTCATGCAGCTCATGAACGTTAAAGACCCTTGGACCAGGGTCCTTTCTCTGGAGTTGGATACGGGGGTCAGCTAGACCCTTAGAGACTGTCCAGAATGTGACATGTCATGAGTCCTACACACTGGCTGCTGCTACCTCTCTAGAAGTTTCCTGCCTATAAACACTGTTAGAGGTTTTTGCATGTTTGGTCACTACTATTATTAATAATCATTGTTTATTGAAATATTTGTGCTTGTTTTCCTATTTATTCATGACTACCTGACGCATAGATGAATTTGTTATGTAACTTGGAGACTAAAACAACCTGTGCTCCCTCTCTTGTGTGGCCACTCTTTTCCATGACACTGGCTATATGCCCTTGGTGCAAGGCTTTTGGTTCAGCCTGGATTCCTCTTACTTCTTATTCCACTCAGATTAATGTGTGGACAGTTTGCCTTTTGACCCTTCCAGCTGAAGTCTATAATGCAAAATCCTGCACACAAAGATCAGGTGCAAGGAGATGAAGTTTTCTCCTGAAAAACTTGGCAAGGGCATGGGGCTGAGCTGGGTAGAATGTCCTGTACTCTCAGTGAAAACATGAAAATAGGGAAGAGGAGGCTGGACACTGCCTTCATCCTGCTCTTAACGCTACTGCAGCACCAACAGCCAATGTTGGGGAAAGTGTCCCAGGAAGGACCTACCACAGGCTACCATCCCATGAGGTGTGAGCTCCCCTGAGCAGGGGCCACACAGGAAGGTGGGCGCTTTCAATCACTTCATGATATGACTTAAAGCAGGTGATCCTTGAAAAATTAATGGCATTTAGAGACAGAAGTGTAAAGAATGCTAATGTAAATTATATGTTGCAAACATCGTCTACCTTAAGAAATTTATAAGGTTAGCCTTCTAGCAGTTGGTATCTAATTATTCTCATTTATATGGGAAACTTGCCCAGTTTGCCCAGCAAGTACATACCAGGGCATGAATGTCATTTCTCTGGTCCAATCTCCTATGCTTTTTTTTTTTTTTTTTTTTGTGACAGGCAGAGTGGACAGTGAGAGAGAGAGACAGAGAGAAAGGTCTTCCTTTTTGCCGTTGGTTCACCCTCCAATGGCCGCCGTGGCCGGCGCGCTGCGGCCGGCGCACCGCGCTTGTCCGATGGCAGGAGCCAGGAGCCAGGTGCTTTTCCTGGTCTCCCCATGGGGTGCAGGGCCCAAGCACCTGGGCCATCCTCCACTGCACTCCTGGGCCAATCTCCTATGCTTAACTCATGTGTCATTACATTACTACCCAAGGAAAGTGACAATGGGCCTCGATTTCCACATCTGTCAAAGGGAAACATTGGATGTTATGTGCTCTGGCACCTCTAGCACTAACATGCTATCATTTTCCTGGAGATTTACAAGCAACAATATTCCCATTTAGAACACCTGCAAAAGCAGTGTTTGTGAGTTTGCCATATGTTTTCAGCAGCAAACTTACACTTATTTCCCCATGGGGTAATGTGCTAAGAAATTTTTGGTAGGTTGGTGTTTATGATAAAGTATTTCATATGATTTTATGTTTTTAATATATCACATTAAATCCTGGGAAAGTAATGGATCCAAAGAGAACAAATGCATTTGCAAGTGGACTAAATCTAACTTCCTTCTGTTCCACTTTATGTGCATGGCTAAAAAGAAAACTGAACATTGGTACAACTCATAGGCGTCTAGTCAATTCTAGAGCATCTCACTTATTCATGCCAGTAATTATTATAACAATCAAGACAGAAATCAAATTCACAAAAATCTGAGAAATGTGGTTTCATGAAAATTTTGAATTTTCAACCCAACAATTTTTACAATAGTTGCAACACTTCAGACATATTTTTCTTTTCTAGTTTATTTTTAAAATCTAGAACAAACATGTACAATATCAGAAATGCCACCATTTCATTTGGCTTGAATGCCTTTACTGGGCCTTTGATATTCATCCCTCTCTCTTCTTGAAAAAAAAAATCAGTATGGAGGTAGGTATACATGCAGGCACTAACTTGATCTTTATTTTTCCAAATCATGATGGATAAGATTAAATGTGGCAGAGAATTTTGCCTATATATGTTGACAGTATGCTGAAGAGCTAAAATTCATCAAGTGACATAAAATTCTTTTCTGGACTTTAACGGTATTTGTGAAATCATGTTGTCTATTTACCCTCTGGTAACAATAAAAGTCTTCTGATGGCTTTGAATTCAGTAATGAGTGCATGCAAAGCCACTCCTCTTCAACAGAAGTGTCTCGTGTCTGCACTGTCCAATAAGATGGTTGCATGTAGTTACTGAGCACTTGAAAGCTGGCCAGGTAGACTAATGAACTAGATTTTTAATCTCGTTTAATTTTGATTAATTAGAAATCAAATTTGCATAGTTTCATATGGCTAATGGCTACGGCATTGGCTAGCACAGCTTTAAACTAGGAAGAACCTCCAGAACTTAAAAAGCTGAACTCATAGAAGCACAAAGCAGGCTTGCCAGGAGCTGGAGGTAGAGGGAATGAGATGTTGGTCAAAGGGGACAGACTTTCAGTTGTAATTCAGATAACTCTGGGTAGTTAATGTACAGCATGGTGACTGTAGTTAATAACATGGTGTGATTTACTTATAATTTGATAAAAGAACTGATTTTGTGTGCCCTCTCCCTCTCCCCTACCCCTCCCGGTCCCCACATGCAATGGAAATTATAGATGGTAGAGGATGTACTGATAATTTTTGACTGTCAAAAATCAGTACAGAACATGTATCAATTCATCAGACTGTACATTTTGAATATATACACTTTTTATTTCTCAATTAAATAGCTTTGAACCGAATAGAAGCTTCACTCCATCACCCTTTCTTAGGAGCTCTTCTGAGTAGGCAAGGCCAGGGGGAGTGTGGAGTGGGATCAGCTTCTCCTTTATCCTTCCATCTGGCAATATCTGCTTCCATCACTTATCAACTGAGTGATTAAGTTTCTACTCAAGGAAGATGTGAAGGTGGAGGTGGTAGAAAGACAAGTACATGAGCAAAGTCAGGCATCAACAGAGGCTTTGACCAATGTTTTTGCCAGCAGGTCCTTTCTGGTTCTGTGGTGATCAATGCTGCCTCTTTTTCTTGAGGAGCTTATGCAGTGATCCCCAGAATTGCCATAAGCAATGCCATATTCTCCTCCAGTTTCTCCCTTCCTTGGGAACCCATTGATTTTCCATGGGGGTAGCAGGTGCACACCATGCATCTCCAGGCTATTTTCCTGTAGAAGATTTGAATTGGTTCAGGAAATAGTCTCACAAAATTCTCTGTGGTGCATGCACAACTAATACACCTATGCATTCCTTGCCCAGATTGTGCCCAGTGCTTTCCAGGACACTCCAAGGCATTTGTTCATGAGAAACACCGAGACATCTTCATATCTATCTCAGGTGGAAACCTAAAAAGCTCCTGCAGGTACCTGGTTCTCTTGCTGTCTCATCTTCTCACGGGTATAGAAGCATATCTCTACAATGATACATTTGAAAGCATGAGGACACTGCTAGGCTGTACACACAACACACTTCAAGGACTTGGAATCAAATTCTCTTAGTGTGAAGGATAGAACTCTTCACTTCCTCTGGAGGGAGAAGGTGGGAGTCATTTGAAACAGACAGCTCCTTGACAACATGTTCCCGCTAACCTCTAAAACTTACTTTTGGTCTCTCCATCTCTTACAGAATTGAGGTTCATGGTTAGCTCAGTTCAGGATTTAGACCAGTTCTTTTGCACATCCTGTGTAAGCAACAAAGAACTTCAGTTTGGAAACTTGGAATATTTGCCACAATTTTCCAAGGACTTCAGCTGAAACAGAAAGAGAAAATCTAAAATTCTGTTTGTGAACACTTATCCTAAATATTTTATATATGTTATTTCATAGGAACTGTATATAGAACATTATGAACATATCAAATCTACAAATGAGAAAAGTAGACAAGACGAATTAAGATACTTTTCCAAAGTCTTATTATTTAGGAAAATTGGTGGGTCTGAGATTAAAATGTGCAACTCAAATTTTTCTTTCTCTAAATTTAATCTGTTGTACTTCCTTTTTTACGATAGTTACTTTAACCATCAACTTCAAAGACCACAAGGAGTAAGTTGTGTTGAAAGATCTAAATACAGTAAGTGTGCATGTTTTTATATACAAAGAATTACTATATATATTTGCATTAATGTGTGTCATTTCTTTTTCTAAGTCACATTTTTTCTCTCATAGTTCCATATACTATACATTTAGATACTTCTTAAAAATCAGTGTGTGTGTGTTTGTTTCAATACATTAGTATCTCTTTTCCCCCAAAAATGTAATTAATAAATGAATGTTATACTTAGGAACTTGACGTCTTAGAATCCAACACAGCCGGTGCTGTGGTTCACTTGGCTAATCCTCTGCCTGCGGCGCTGGCACCCCGGGTTCTAGTCCCGGTTGGGGCGCCAGATGCTGTCCTGGTTGCTCCTCTTCCAGTCCAGCTTTCTGCTGTGGCCTGGGAAGGCAGTGGAGGATGGTCCAAGTGCTTGGTCCCTGCACCCACATGGGAGACCTGGAGGAAGCACCTG
The DNA here is from genome assembly GCA_949820135.1 of Sylvilagus floridanus. Lineage (NCBI taxonomy): Eukaryota > Metazoa > Chordata > Mammalia > Lagomorpha > Leporidae > Sylvilagus > Sylvilagus floridanus. The sequence continues at coordinate 14,691,973 of OX463246.1, read as the reverse complement.
GCTCCTGGCTTCAGATTGGCACAGCGCACTGGCCATCGCAGCCATTTTGGGGGTGAACCAAAGGAAAGGAAGACCTTTCTCTCTGTCTCTCTCTCTGTGTCTAAATATGCCTGTCAAAAAAAAAAAAAAAAGAATCCAACATATACCAAGATGAATAAAACCATTCAATGAGAGTTTATACCAATAGGTATGGATCTATTCTTAATGAAGAAAAAACATGTCAAGGATCAATAGAACATAATTAATATGTGAATACACACCTAGAAGAGTCCATGGCCAGTTGGATATATTCTTAGGGTGTGATCAGCAAAAAAACAATAATAGACTTCATAACTTTGATCACATAGTTTGGGAGAGTTTGAGAGTGAAGGAATATAGAACTAGTTTTTTTAGGATAAAAGTAATTTCTCCATTCTTTGAACTACTGATCTATTCAATGCATGTTTAAAAGTGTAGTGTTGTGCTAGTCAGAACCAACAGTCCTAATAAGTGTGTGAGAGAAAGGAGAGATTCCAATTTCTCAACAGGTCTGCCTCAGAATTGATGTGTTTGACCAGGGAAGAGACATCTCCTTACATTTTTCAAATTTTCTCTAATTTTACCCTAAGTACAGTAACCAGGTCATTAATTATTACTGAATAAAGTTGACTTTAAGAACTTCAGAAATGCAAGAAACTATTTTAAAGACATAGGAACTGTGCTGTTCTTACAAGGGAAATATATCTACACACCAGTACTTGAAGGTTGATACCATAAACATGTCAGGATATATGAAGTTGATTTCACATCTCTATTGTGAACACATCATGTTCTACGAGCATGATAAATTTATTAGCTGTTGCACAAAGACTTTATAAGTGAAATAGTGAAGTGCCTCATTTTACATATGAGATCTAAGGAAGTTATGTGATTCTCCTGAGTGTCAGTGCCAATTGGTAGTAGGACCAAAACACATGCATTTAGGATTTCCTTCCTTTACATAGAGAGCATTTTGAGATTTCCAGGAAGAAAACTATTTCATACTTTCTGAAATATTCTCAAACTATAACCTTACATCATGTTGTATTTTATTTCAGCAGAATATAATGTAAGTAGTTTGCATAACCAAGCACACACAAATACAATTAGACAGTCAACAAAAAGTTGCATTTCCAGGATTAACTGTGACTGATGTTACCTACAAATAAATGTCTGTGTAGATAAGGTGCTTTTCCATATGAGGGGTACATGCTGAGTAGCAGAGAAAAAACTGCAATATTCCTCCTTACTCTGGACTTCTCAACATCAACTCCCTCCCCCACAATCTTCTAACCTATCCTAGCCCTAGATTTCAGTCAGTGCCCTAACCTCCTAGAACTCCCAGTTAGGAAGCTGTTTATTTAATATTTTCTCCAAAATGATTGACTCTTGCTCCCATGCACAGACGTTGATGTGAATGTGTGGAGATGTGAGGCTGTGTCATCCTGATGCGTATCTTCACTTCCTGAGCTTTGCAGCAACGAGAGATTTCTGCCTATTTAGTGTGCAGTGGTTGGGGTGAAAGATAATTGGGAGCTAATTACAATTTTATCTACCCCCCCCTTTTTTTGACTGAACAGTCTAATTTTCTTCCATTCAAAGGAAAAGTAAAATGTGAGTTTTGCTAGATTCAGAAGTTGTCTTTTGAGATTTGAAAACTTTCTCTAACTGAGATGGTGGGGAAAAGAAGGAATTGGTAAAAATTGTACTTTTTCTGCATTTATTAGAAGTTATTAAAAGTAGAAGAATCTCAAATCTAGTGTGTCTGAATGTATTACATCTTTCTCCTAAAAGTAAATGTGATTTGGGGGAAGTTACCATGACAGAGTTTTGGAAAACAGTATATTCCTACTTCATACACTCAATGTTTACTCATCTGGTAACAGCTGAATATTTATGAGTGGCAGGGACTGGGATTGTGGAGATGAATGGGAAGTGAATGCTGGCCTCAGGACATTCCCTGTCTAAAGTATAAAAGAAATAGTACCTGACAAAACTGTGAAGTGAACCTCTGTCTATGGGATTTTTATGAATCTAAAGTATCTCTATTAAAACCAAAACCATCCTCAAATGCTGTCCCTTATACTACATATTGTCCAGATTACAGATAAAGAAAATGTGGCTCAGAAATTAATATCTGTTTCATAGTTTCTAAGTCTTTCCCACATAGCAGGCACAGAGGCCACATAGGGGACAACATGAATTAGGTTCTGCTTCACTGTTTTTTTTTTTTTTTAATATTTATTTGACAGGTAGAGTTATATACAGTGAGAGAGAGACAGAGAGAAAGGTCTTCCTTCCGTTGGTTCACTCCCCTAATGGTCACTAGGGCCAGCGCTGCACCGTGATCCAAAGCCAGGAGCCAGTGCTTCCTCCTAATCTCCCATGGGGTGCAGGGCCCAAGCACTTGGGCCATCCTCCACTGCACTCCCGAGCCAAAGCAGAGAACTGGCCTGGAAGAGGAGCAACTGGGTCAGAACCGTTGCCCCAACCCGTTCTAGAACCCGGGGTGCCGGCGCCACAGGCAGAGGATTAGCCAAGTGAGCCACGGCGCTGGCCCAGGTCCTGCTTCACTGTTAACAGCAGTTTCAAAATGTAGGTTAGATGCTGTGCCACAGGGAGTAGAACAAAGGAAAGGAGCACAGGATGGCCAAGATTTGGAGGGTCTGGGATTTCTTTTCTGACAGAGGTGACATTTAAGCTGAATCTTGCGTGTTGGGTGGGATTTTTTCATCTGATAGATGGTTGTGGAATTTCAGGCTGAGGGAATAGCAAATGTAGAGATCTCAGAGGTAAAGAGCACTGTGGGTTGGAGAAACTGAAGGAGGTTTCTTGTTGGGAGAGTGGAGGGGTGTCTGAGATGACCTAGAGCCAGCAACAAGACTTTTGTAGTTCAGGATAATGAGGAGCTAGCCAAAGCTTTTCAGCAAGGGGCTGGCATGTTCCTGCTTGCCTTTCAAAATGTCACTCTATCTTCATTAAATGGATGGAGGAGTTGTGTCACTACTGCAAGTAATTGCAGTCATGCAAGTGAAAGATGATAGGGGTGTGAGCAAAATTAGCGAGAGAGAGAGAATAGGGACCAAAGAATGGATTGAAGGATCCTTGGGAGCTTCAGTTGGGAGTATTTGATAGTTGATGTGAAACATTACAAGTGAGAGGAGGCAAGGGTAACCCCAGATGTCTTGCTTGTTCATGAATGTAACAGAGATGCAGTTTTCAGAAAAATGGGAAGGTTTCAGTACAATTATAGTATGTTAAGTTTGAAGATACTATGGATCACTTAAAAGTGTTGAGGAGGTAATTAGTTAAATGTCTAAATCTCAGGAGAGATTTGGGTTGACCTGAACCTACAATGTCCATCTTGGACTTAATATAGCAAATACTTATTCATGTTTAAAATTCAAATCATTTTGGGGCCGGTGCTGTGGTATAGGTTAAGCCTATGCTGGTTACAGACTGGCTGCTCCACTCTCAATGCAGCCCCCTGCTAATGTCCTGAGAGAATCCATGGAAGATGGCCCAAGTACATTAACTCTGTGATGCTTGATCAAGCTCAGACTCAGGTTTTCCATATTGGGTGTACTTGTCCTGTCCTATTACCCTTTTCAGTTCTTTATTTTGTATTATGTGCTTAATATTTTCTAGGAAGCAAGACTGATTTGTTCCTTGCCATTGATTGAAGATAGTAACAGTGTCTTCTTTCTTGGGTCATCTTTTATGTTTGAAACAATTCTAGGCCAGTGAGTAGGCAAACGTTATAAATGTTTTGTGGATGGACACTTTACTGAGTAAGGTAAAGATTTGTTTAGTCATGTAAGCAAGGGCCTTGTATGCTAAGAGTTTGGATTTATCGTTTTCGTTTTGACTGCCACTCTAATTGTTAATGTGTAAAGGAGTTATTTTATAATGATTTATGTTCAGTTTACTGGACATTTATTCCTATACTCATGAATGTCAGATATGAATTATGTGAAACCTTGAAAATTACCATGTTCCGTATTCTAATGTTAATGATAAGACAAAGCACTGGATTTCATCTTTCGCTAAGTCAATGTCACCTTTGTCTCTTTGTCAAGGGTGCAGGAAGAGAGATCCTTGCCCTTGCCTTGTTGCTCTGGAAAACTAGGCTTTATTTTTCCTTAGCCAATTAACTTATTCAAACACACACACACACACACACACACACACACTCACCTCCTCAATAGAACGAGATGGTTGGACCAAAGTGTACCTAAATTTCACTAGGTCTAATCTCCTCAATATCACCTTCCTGTCCACATCCTTTCTTTATAGTTTTATATTTAAAATGTTTAAATTCTGTGAATATTTCAGTTATAAGATAGTTATTTCCAAGTTATAATAAATGGTATATTAATGCTCAATGTAATTCTTTATGGGTTTCCTATATACAGGATGATGGGACATAATGAGTTAATATGAGCATACCTATTTCAGATAAGCTTCTTAAGAAGCAGCAAACTGAACTCTAATAACATCTTCACCAAAAGCATTAATTATAATGATTACTAATCAAACTTAAATGTGTTTTAAAAGATCCACTTTATACTTCTGTTTTAAAAATTCTGTTAATATCATTCTGAGTGAGGCAAGGGTTTAGGGAGCTAATTGAGAAATTCACAATGATTATGAGCTAATTTGATAGATTGCCAAATGAATATTAATTTTGATACTTGTGAAATGTATTGTTTCCATGTTTAATTGAAGGAATGATAACAGACCATTGTAGCAAGCCCATTATTGTAAGTAGTATGCATTGTGAATTAATCACATGGATAATAATTTGTAACTATCTACAGCTCCATTTTGATATGTAAAACTCCTATCAAAACGGTCTCATTTCCAACATCCTTACAATGTAGACGTTGTAGTAGTCTTTATGAATATTGAAATAGTTACCATTGTTTATATAAGCTACACACAAATAGAAGTATAGAAAATAATATCTTAAGTTATTTTATCATAATTTAAAAATTATTTTCAGATTTATTTTGGGTATAAAATTACTCTGCACAGAATCTGCCACATAGGAGAGCTGTCCAAAATAACAGCACTTGGCTATTCTTGAAATGTGGCCAATGTAACTCAATAATACAAACTTTAATTTTACTTATTTTTAATTATTTTAAGTGTAAGTTCATGGCTAGAAATTATTACACTGGCCAGCCCAGGTCCAGAGACTTAGAACCATATTTCAACAAATGTGATAATCATTCTTCCTGATGCTTATTTTATATAAAATGTTTAAAATTTTATTTTTATATTAAGCTATACATTTAAAATAGTAAATGTATTTTAAAAGCCAAGTGATGCCAGTATAATTTTTTTAGCTTTATTTTTATCATACATTCTTAAATTATTGTCTTAACTGAGTACCTAAAAGATAAGGATAACTGTGATTTATGGTTTTTATATAAGTTTACCCCTTGCAGCAGCCTTAGGATACCAATTTACTGTATGTTGAGTGTGCTGATTGCATGATCATAAAAGACTTTCCTAAACTCAATAATTACTAAGATGAAATGCCAGGCTCTTTTCATGCTTCTCCTCCAAAGTAACTTTAATTCATTACACTCACACACACACACACACACATCACACTACACTTCCTTGTACACTAAAAACAGCGTATACCTTACAGCAACTTGAAACAAGCTGAAATGTGGTCCAAAGCAGAGCTGAATACATTCCTACAATGCTATGCCTTCAGGCAGTCCTCTCATCATCAGAGAACAGCACCAGGTTCTTCCTGTACCTGGAATGAAGACCACCATGTATTTTGGTCGTTTATTCCACAAGCAAGTGCCTGATTACCCTATGGAGCTTTCAGAGTCTGATCACTAATTTCTGCTTAAAGGAAAAAAAAAATTAGTACTTGATACTTGTTTTAATGAAATGACATTCCAAATTATTCACCCTTTAAAATGATGCTAAAATTACTTAATACAGAATCATTATTTTGCAGCAATAGAAGCAATAAAGCCTGGGACAGCTAGGTATGGTATAAAGAGTAAGATATGTAAAGATTGAATCATTCTAAGTACTTGAAATAAGTTTTCACATTGATACTGAACCAATCTCCATAAACCACTGTTTTGATCCTATTGCTTCTTTGCTCAAAGCGTTCAGTTTCTCTTTCCTCATTTGCTTAGGACAATGCTCTTCAGAATTTTTGACTATTCAAGTCTGGGTTTAGAAAAACACCATTCACCAAACACCTATTGCATATGTATATTTATCTTGGAATAATACACATGTATGTGTGTTGTATGTGGCAAGTTTTATTTGTTTATTTTACGTCTTTATGTCTGAGAAAATCAAATTTTGAGACTTTGTTCTTATATGTTTTTCCAATGGTTCATGATTTTAATCAGCATGCATTTCAGTGTTTTGGAGATGATTAGCGTGGAGGATGACATTGCAACCCTGCTGTCTTATTTCCTGGGACCTGAGAGACAACTGGCCCCTGTCTTTCCTACTAATTTTCCACTGGTTCTCTCCCTGGCCCTTCTGCACTACACCAACTGCTTTCCTTTGTTTGTCATTTGAGTAGTTTCTTTAGTGTGGCTTCTTCTCAACAGCTGAAGTATTAACATAGTTTTAATTAAAAATTAAATAAAAAGTTGTGAATATCTACAATAAGTTAATTGTATTCTAGAAACAACTCTCAGTTCTGCATAAAACCTCTGTAGGTACATGTGTGGATGTGCTTGAATTCCTACATACGTGCCCGATGAAAAATTTTGTTCTCTGAAGTTTAAAATTTTTTTCCAGTACCATGTCCCTACTTCATTCAGATATATGCATATGTACTCACTTAAAGTTAAAAAATAAAGTAACATTTTACTAGTTACACACATGTAGGGAGCAATTTCAATCAAGTTGATTGGCTTGGCATATTCTCACATCATACAATCAAACAACTAAGTATGGATGGATTTCAAAGTATTTTGCATTGAAATAAACTTTTAATTCCATATTCATACAAACTCTTTGCAGTACATTTACAAAACCTACATATATCCTTTTATATACTTAAAGTCAGCTCCAGATTACTTGCAAGACATGGAACCCTCAAATATGAAGAGTTGAATGCAAAGATCTTTTCAGATGTGAAAACTAAGAAAATTCTGTAGATCAGCACTTTGGAAATGCTAAAAGACTTTATATAGAATGAAGTTAAGATTCACAGAGTGATCTACAGAGTGACGAACATAAAAAATGATTATAAGTGCTTGTATTTAGATGCCTTTCTCATTTTGAAATGATTGAACATTAATCAGTCAAAATAAATATATTGTCTATCACAAGTGATATATGGGACCATACATCCCATATGGGCACTGGTGTGTGTCCTGGGTGCTCCTCTTCCAATCTGGCTCCCTGCTAATGTGCCTGGGAAAGCAGTGGAAGATGGCCCAAGTACTTGGGATGCTGTAACCACGTGAGAGACCCAGATGAAGCTCCCAGCTCCAGGCTTCAGCCTGGCCCAGCCCTGGTTGTTAATGGCCATCTGAGAAGTTAACCAGCAGATGGAATCTCTCTGTCTCTGTCTCTGTCTCTGTCTCTCTCCCTCATTCTGTCTCTATCGTTCTCCCTGTGTGTGTGTGTGTGTGTGTGGCTGTCTGTTTCACTGTAACCCTGCCTTTCAAATAAATAGATCATTTTTTAACTAAAGAGTGATATATGATGACAAACACAGGTTTCAGATTGTTAACTAAAATAACTTTTCTATTTTATAATATTAAATGCATTTAACGTTTAATTAAAATTTATATTTCATTAGTGTAATTTTAAAATGTTTTATATAATAATTTATTACATAGCCCATTACTTGATATAGGAGTTCTGTTGCTCCAAAAGAAGGAAACACATTAACAAATATCAATTCCAAGGGAAACAGATGTTCTGTCTTGGCCCTGGCTTTGCCTCTCGTCAAACTCCATAATGTTCTGTGTTACTCCATGTCAGAGAGTTGCTCTCACCTCTTTCAATTCCAAACCCATCTCAACATAGTAGCCTCCTCCTCAAGCTTGAATGTACAGCAGATCTCCTCTTGCTGGCTTCTCTGATCAGTTCATGTCAGAGGTGTTTTACTCGGTAAGTGTGACACATACTCAACATTAATCAACATTACATTCCCAGCATATGGTGGGGGATACTCAGATGCATTTGGAGGAATAAAACAGGACTTATATTGTCTTTATTTCCCAAGATTTATATTAATACAACAAGAAATTTTGACCATTTCTCTAATACGAAAGCATTAGAGAACAGAGCATTCCTATTAGACTTTTCCATCTTTGAATCCCTCTCTTTACCATTTCAGAGGAAATTTAAATAAAGCATATCAACATTGGCTATTATCCAGTCATCACATTCTATAGCTACAGTAACGGGGTGCAGGGAATGCAAGGGCACTTGACAGTGAATTGGATTTGTAAACACTGAGTTCTGGCCCAGGTTTCGTTCAACTTGTTCAATAAATGATTGTGACCTCACACTTTTCTGTCTGCTGTTTTCAAAGTTGAAATTGTTAAAGACTCTGGAGTGAGTAGCTAAAAGTCATGTTTGGGTAGTCTGGATTGGCCCTCCAAGTTTAAAGGAAAGTCTGTAAAGAACTGCGTTCAGCGTCACATTAGCATGCTCAAGGATTTTAAGTAGGCTAATTAGGTTTAATGTTTTGGAATAAACTATATTCTCAATGAAGCACACATGAAGTAAGCCCAAGAGTCAGGTCAAATTTTATTAAATTCATGTTAATGATGACCTTTATTGGAGTGCTACATTTGACTTAAAATAATAATAAAAAGTGTGAGAAAATAGGTTATAGCAATCTTTTAAGAGAAAAATATCTCCATTAATTAGTTTTATCTCTTTATAGATCTTATCTAGAAAATATGTCATGTGAAACCTAAACTAACATAACTGATAATCAAAATACTAGCCATTAAAAATGTAGTGACTGATGTCTTAGAAATGTAAAGAAGAGAGGAAGCACTATCATTGCCAGGGTACAGGTGGGTAGGATTCATAATGAGGGAAATTCGCACTAAATGACCCACTGCTGGCTTGATAATTGATGTTTGGGAACTGATCACTGATCTTCCCACTTTATGGTGAATTCTTGAGAGCAATATAAGAACTCAGATGGTTACCATCTGAGTATCCGTAATAACAGGCTCCAAAAGAGAAAAAAAATGAATAAGTGGACAATAACATGCTGTATAACTTCTATTTCCATAGGATAAGTTCAACTTTGAACAACCAGAAGAGTGGTTGTAAATAATAAATGGTTAAATAAATTTAAGTTGAGACAATTTGTTTGTTGTCTCAACTTAAAATGCAAAATCTAAGAGTAATATCGCATTGTATCATGTCAGTATATATGATGTATTAGAAGACTTTTGACCATAAATTTCTTGTGATTGTTCTATTATAGTTTTATAAATATTTAATTATTTGCATGTATTACAATAAAAATCAAAATAATAGTAGTCTTCTGGATAGTATTTTAAAGTTTAATCAAAGATAACACTGTATTCCTGAACTAACTAAAATCCACTTAAAGTAATTTAAAATATGAATCACTAGCAGGAATTACAATGCAACTAGCAAAACTCATATGTAGAACAGGGGCAGTGATAAGTAGGTGATCAACTCTCCAATTTTTCTTAAAGGAGAGCAAAATGATTTGGATCAACAATGACAAAGAAGAAAGACTGAATATTTCTATAATTTGACAGCACCAATGCTCCTGCTAGGAATGGGGGTACAGGTTTTGTAAGTGGATTTCAACTTCCATGACCCTTCCATTACCATGTGAATGCTCCTCCCCACAAAATAGGTCCACAATTATGTTTTCAACTGCTAAGCTACAAGTGCTTTTCCCATAATTTTAATGAGATGTATGTCCCTAAAGGCAGCCAAAGGGTTTTGAATTACATGTTTTAGCCAAGAAACAAAAGCCTTTCATCTGTCAGTGAAATCTTTGAATAACATGCAAAGTCATTGAAGTCTGAACAGATCTCCGAAAGTTGTAGTCCAGCTACTTTCACTTATAAACAGATACAGATTAAAAAATAATAATAATAATAATCAGACACCACATTAATACAACTTGTCCTGAAATACACATATTTTTATCACTGGCTGAAATAATATTCTAAACTCTGGTTCTTAATATAGAATTCTAGTAAAAGCCAATCAGAATGGAATGAAATAGTTGAACTTGTTTCAGATCTCTTTGCTTAAGTCCACCTGTTATAATCCTGGATCCTGGGGCCACTGGTAATTATTCTGGAATGTAGTATTTACTCCATGGCACTTTTAAAATCAACTATTACATGAAAAGCTAGGCACATTGAGTGACTGAGGGAGGGTGACATTGATAAATGTGTTACAAATACTTCCAAGTATATAAATTCATTCATCTATTTTTATAGACTTCCCATTAACAATCCTATTATAATTTAATGTGAATCTGAACAATTCATTGAAAGAACAAGAATGCCAATTTTAAGCTCAGGCAATAGCAGGGACTTGGCATCTAAACAGGAGTCTTTCTACTGCCAGTGTGTTGCCCTGCCATAATCACTCCACCTCCATCAGCAAGTCTTTTCACAGAGTCAGTGACCCATTGATAGGTGCACTCATGGTGTATGCGGCACTATTGTTTGACACTGTGAAAGTCTGTCTGCCAGACGGTGCCGTAGGGAACCAGCGTCACTGGCAGGTGGCTGCTTTGCCTTGATGTTTCGATACCTATTCTGGCAAAGATGACTTCCCCTCCCTATTTTGTGATTCCTTCTCCTTCACAAAAGCTGTCTTCCCAGGAGCCTCTTTGCTTCCCCCCTGTGTCATGGACCAGAGTTCATTGCTGTCAGTTCTCAGGTTGAGAGCCCATCACAGAGCAATGTCCAAACATGAGAAATTGTGATAATTAAACTTCTTTTTTTTTTCTTTGCACAGAATAACTAATTGTAAAAATTGGCAGTCAGCCTGCCATTTGAAAGTGAAGAAAACATCTTGTTTTAACATCTGAGCAGGGATTTTTTTTATAATCTGTAAACAATTGGACCATATGTAGTGTGATGGGAAACAGGAAGGCTGTGATAGAACATCACTGAAGGAACCTTGTGTTTAATCACTGTTCTTTGATTCACTGAAATAGAAATTAGCTTTTTAAGCTCTGGGTTTTATCCTGATTTTAAAGAGACAGCTTTTTCTTAAAATATCAGACAGCACTGACAATTGACTGAGAGAGAAGCTAAGGAATTCCAACTTTAAAACATAACTATGTTTTTTAAGACCCCTAAACAGGTAACAGATGTAGCCATGGGCTTTCACAGCCTTTGTTTTGGCCTGCCATCCAATTCAGCGATAGAATCTCCTCACAATATGCTTCAACTCTCAGGACGTAATTTTTTTTTCTAAATAAAATCAGTTGATGAAACAGAAGTCAAATAGAAATATTATCACTGATTAAACTTTTAAGAAACAAAGTCATACCCTCTCCTAATTTTGCTCGATTTCCCAGCCTATTGTATAGCTTGAGCAACTTAATGATGATGCAAACAAAATTCAAAGGGTGATTGTGCGGAAACCCTTACATCTCTTATCAAACGTCATTCTATGCTGTTAGGAAATTTCTTTGGATTCAGTTGATGACACTTAAAGAAAACTCAAATGACTGAGAGAATTGTGATAGAATGACAATGGCAGCGGTCCCTAACAACACTGTGTGAAGAGAAAGAATGTCTAAAGCAGGGACATGACCAGCTCCCCCGATGCCCTCGGCTGGACATATTTTATATTTCTGTGCCTCGGTTTCATAAGGGGTTGGAAAACAAAATGAGAGAGAGAGAGAGAGAGAGAGAGAGAGAGAGAGAGAGAGAGATGGAAAGCTTGCATTTCCATATTCCATATTCCACTAGTTCATTTCCCAAATGCTCTCAACATATAGGGCTGAGCCAGGCCACAGCCTGGAACCAGAAACTGTCCAGATCTTCCATGTGGGTGGTAAGGACTCAGCTATAGGAGCCGGCACCTGCTGCCTGCAGCGTGCCCTTGACAGGAAGTTGGTATTGGGAAGAGAGCCAGGACCTGAACCTAGTGCTCTGGGACATGATAAAGTCATCCCACGTGGTTTCTCCACCATTGGGCCAAACACCTGTCCCTTTTTGCACAGCACTGCTGGGACAGATTGCCTCCTGTCACTTCCCACTAGCCTTCCGTTCCCCACAAAGTTACTGTAGGTGAGCCTCTCTTGCCCGTTGAATGGCATGTCTGAGAATCCCTGATTCAGGCAGTACTCGGTAGGAGTCTATTTGACGTTACTGGAAATTCGAAAACATCTCTGCCGCATGTGCTTTATCACCTACTGATAACTGGATAAAGTTCTGATTGTCTTAACTTCGATAACTTTACATTTTTATGGGGTTGTATTCCCACATGAAAATACAAATAGGAAGAACGTATTACTGATGTTTTGTCCTGAGTTCTTTTATACTTCGACTGGCTTCCGACTCCCCTCCATGGTGGAAAGACACCCCCTTATTTAGAGGACACAGGTAGCAAGCTGAAACTGACAAAGCAGCGTTCTATTTCTCTCCAATAAAAGTTGTACTTACCTTGTTTTCATGAAACCAACCTCCGTTTCCAAGGAAACCAGAACAAAAAGACAGTTGGCAGCTAGCATCTGGGACTTAGAGGAACTCTCACACGTCAGCTTCAACTGCTGCCGACACAGAACTAAAATGCAGGATATTAAAATCACCTTCAGACTTTTAACACGTCAAAGCATATTAAACAATTTATTTTATCCCCTTAATTTTTAAGTAATTAGAGTTTTATAGAAAATCATTAAAAATACTCCCTGAAATGATATAACAAATCAAACCTATTTTAGTTGCTCAAAATAACTCAATACAAATCCAAGTTATATTTTAAAACAGTAAGCCTATATATGTTTTGGAGAGACATTTTCTCAATTTTACACCATTCATTTTTTTGTTGTTTTCTCCTTTTTACTTAAATTATGCTGGCTTCTTTAAGCTTTCTATGCTCCCAAATTCTTCTTCCTACTTTTGTCAACTCATGATAAATAGCCAGATATCTTTAGTTTTTCCAGGAAAGATTTGTGGTCACTTGTAGTATGTTAGTAAAGTGTTTTAATGATGAGGCATAAGGAGACATATAGGAGACATATCTCCTATAGTAGCTGCTACTGGCAGGCATGTTTCTCAATGCCTCATCCTCCTGGGGTGCTCATGCTCTCTCACCTGTCCCCTGGACACTGGTTCGATGCATCACACTTGCAGCTGGAAACATCATCCCTGAAGTCAGTGAGCTCCTCTTTCCTAGGAGAGCTGCATCCCAGCTGACAGTGCAGCCTGACAACCTCTGAAGTGCAGACCACTGAGGCACCCAGGACATTGCCAACATTGAAATGAAATACAGCTGAAGAAGCTACAATGGACACTAGAGGAAAGTACTCCCTAGGAACTAAACCAAGCAGCCTATCTAACCAACATGCTAGGACATATTGCCAGGAGAAAGTCTTTTTCCACCGAAGCTCTCCCATTAAATTGGGAGAGGCATCTGACCTGTGTGATGCACAGGCAACAGGGACACAAGAAAGCATGAAAAAAACCCAGGTAACACGAGGCCATCGTAGCAACACAATAACTCTCTAGCTAGATGCCAAAGTACAGGAAACCAACAAACAATATAAGAAGTTCAAAATAAGGGTATTAAGGAAATTTACTGAGATCTGAGAATATACGTAGACAATTAGATGAAATTAGGAAGACGATTCAAAATACAAAAAAAGAAATTCATGGAAGAGAATGAGCTAAAAAAGGGCAATTTTTAAAAGTTTTATTTAATAAATATAAATTTTCAAGTACAACTTTTGGATCATAGCAGCTTTTTCCCCCCATAACTTCCCTCCCACCCACAACCATCCCATCTTCCACTCCCTCTCCCATCCCATTCTTCATCAAGATTCATTTTGAATCATCTTTACAATGGGCAATTTTACAGCTAAATAAATAATAAAATTTAAAATAAAGTTGAGACCTTCAAAATCAAGGAAAATAAATTAACTCTCAACTTGAAGACAAATCTTATGAAATAACCCAGTTAAATTTTTTAAAGAAAAAAATAAAAGATTGAAAAATATTTTAAAGCATATGGGACATTATTAAACAACTGGATTCCCAATATAGGTGTTCCAGATGGAGTGGAGAGAGCAAAGGCATAGAATGCCCATTTAATGAGATAATTGCTGAAAATTTTCCAAATCTTAGGAAAGACATGGACATCCACATTCAGGAAGCTCAAAGGACCAATGATAGATTAGAACAAAAAGATTCTCTCTGAGGCATCTTTTGACAAGCTGTCAAAAGTACAAATGAAGAAAGAATTTTAAAGACAAGAGACGCAAGCATCAAGTCACTTTTAAAGGAATCCCCATTAGACTAACATAATACTTCACAGAAAACTTACAGGCAAGAAGAGAATGAGATAATACACTCAAGTCTCTAAAAGACAAAAATGGCCAGCTACGAATACCATTGTCCTCAAAACTTTCCTTCATAAATAAAGGAAAAATAAAGATTTTCTGTGAGAAGCAAAACTTGGAAATTAATCACTACCATAAGAGCCCTATAAGAAATGCTAAGGGGCGTCCTACAACAGAAATTAACCTTTGATAACTACCATTATGAAAATGTGAAAAAAAACAACAGACACAAAAAACATAAATAGAAAATAATCAAATTCCATCAATACAAAATCCATCAAACTACAAAGGTAAACAACATGAGAAGACCAAAACACCCCATGAATTATCTGTTAAGGAACCAGATAAAAATGAAAATAATAACAGGAAATAAATTCATATTTACTTACCAATAATCACTTGAATGCAAATGGATTAATTATTCAGTTAAGAAATGAAGACTAGCTGAACACCCCAAAACATAACAAATATTATCAGATCCAAAAGCAAAGATGGATCTGATACAATATTTGGGTACCTCAACACCCTGCTCTCATCAAGGGCACAAATTATCTAAATATAAAAATCAGTAAAAGAAAAAATACCAGAATTAACACCATAGACCAAATGGAACTAACATACATTTATAGAACATTTCACCCAACAGCTACTGAGTTCACTTTTTTCTCATCAGCATATAGAACATTCTTCAGGATAGACTGTATGTTAGGCTACAAAAATATTGCTACAAATTAAAAAAAGATTGAAATCATAGCATGTATATTTACTGACCATAAGGGAATAAAACAGGAAACCCACAGCGAGCAGAACCTTAGAAGCTATACAGCCGGCGCCTTGGCTCACTAGGCTAATCCTCCGCCTTGCAGTGCCAGCACACCGGGTTCTGTCCCAGTTGCTCCTCTTCCAGTCCAGCTCTCTGCCGTGGCCCGGGAGTGCAGTGGAGGATGGCCCACATGCTTGGGCCCTGCACCCGCATGGGAGACCAGGATAAGCAGCTGGCTCCTGCCATCGGATCAGCGCGGTGTGCAGACCGCAGCATGCCGGCCGTGGCAGCCTTTGGAGGGTGAACCTGCGGCAAAAGAAACACCTTTCTCTCTGTCTCTCTTTCACTGTCCACTCTGCCTGTCAAAAAAGAAAAAAAAAAAGAAGCTATACAAATCTGTAGAAGGTAAATAACATTATCCTGAATGAACAATGAACGGTTTAACAAAGAAATTAAAAATGAAATATGAAATTTTCTTCAAACAATTTAAAAGCACAACAAACAAAATCTATGAGATACAGCAAAAGCAGTACTAAGAGGGAAGCTTATAGCAGTACGTGTCTACAATTAAAATAAAAATATTTCAGGGGGCCGGCGCCTTGGCTCACTTGGTTAATCCTCTGCCGGTGGTGCCAGCACCCCATATGGGCACTGGTTCTAGTCCTAGTTGCTCCTCTTCAAGTCCAGCTCTCTGCTGCAGCCCAGGGAAGGCTGTGGAGGATGGCCCGTGTGCTTGGGCCCTGCACCCGCATGGCAGACCAGGAGGAAGCACCTGGCTCCTGGCTTCAGTTTGGGGCAGCGCCGGCCATAGTGACCATTTGGGGGGTGAACCAATGGAAGGAAGACCTTTCTCTCTGTCTCTCTCTCTCTCTCTCTCTCACTGTCTAACTCTGCAATCAAATCATCAAGCTAATAACACAACTGTCAAAGTAGAAAAGCAAGGACAAGCCAAATACAAAATTAATAGAAAAAAAGATGTCAATAGTTTGAGTAAAATTAAAAAATAGAGACTAAAACAATTTTAAAGGATCAATAAAATGAAGAGTTGCCTTTTTGAAAAGAGTTTTAAATGTCAACAAATTTTAGCTAGAATAAATAGGAGAGAAGACCCAAATACTTAAAATTAGATTCCAAATAGAAACTTTATGACTGAGACTACAGAAATACACAGGTTAATATTGGACTATTATAAAATGGATATATCAACAAACTGGAAAACCTAGATGTGGATAAATTTCTGGACACATATGACCCACTAAAACTGAACTGTGTAGACATGGAAAACATGAATACAAGAAGTAATTGAATTAATAAATAATACTAAAAAGTAATAAAATCTTAATAAGAATTAAACATTATAATGAAATAGTAGTAAAACAAACAGTTGAATTAGTAAAATAAAAATCTCCCAACAAAGTTCAGGAAAATGGCTTCACTATTGAATGGTACCAAGCTTTTAAAGGAAAACTAATGCCAGTTGTTCTCAAATAATTGTCAAGTATTGAAAAGGAGAGAACCCTTCCAATTTCATTCTACAAACCCAGTATTACTATAACAAAACCAGACAATGAAACAATAAAAAAGAAACTACATTTGAATATCCCTGATACAAATAGATACAAACATATTCAACATAATTTAGCCAATAGCACATCAAAAAACTAAGTCGATAAACATAACGCCTCACATCAACAAAATTAAAGATGAAAATTTATGATTATCAGAATGCAGAAAGAACATTTGATACAATTTTACATTCTTTCATGACATCTCTGAAAATTAGTTATAGGAGAATTGTATCTTTTTTTTATTTTTTTATTTTTGACAGGCAGAGTGGACAGTGAGAGAGAGAAACAGAGAGAAAGGTCTTCCTTTTGCCGTTGGTTCACCCGTGGCTCAACAGGCTAATCCTCTGCCTTGTGGCGCCGGCACACCGGGTTCTAGTCCCGGTCGGGGCACCGAATTCTGTCCTGGTTGCCCCTCTTCCAGGCCAGCCCTCTGCTGTGGCCCAGGAGTGCAGTGGAGGATGGCTCAAGTGCTTGGGCCCTGCACCCCATGGGAGACCAGGAGAAGAAATGTATCTTGACACACCCAAGGCTAAATGTAGGAAAACCACAACCTATGCAACACTCAATAGTCAAAATCTGAAATCTTTTCTTCTAAGATCAAGGACAAGACAAGTATGTCTGCATTCCTCTCTCTTAGCCAGATAATAAGACATGAAAAAGAAATAAAGTTATCCAGATAGGAAAGGAAGTTCAAATTATCCTTGTTTGCGAATATCATTAATTATCTTGAGAGACAGAGACAAAGACCATGAGAGTCAGTATTTTCCACCTGTATTCACCCCTCAAACGGCTGCAATGGGCCAGGCCAGAGCCAGGAACTTGTAACTCAATCCAGTTCTCCTGTACGGGTGGCAGGGACTGAACTGTCTGAGCTATCACTTGCTGTTTCCACTTGCTACATTCACAGGAATCTGAAATTGGAGCCAGAGCCAGGACATAAATCTAGGCACTCTGACATGTAATATGGGTGTTTCAATCAGCATCTTAACTACTAGACTATAGGACCTATTGCCCACCCTTTGATGTGGCTCTCTTGCTCTCTGTCTCTCTCTCTTTCAAGAAACTGTTTAGAGTGGATAAATTCTAAAGTTGTAGGATGCAAAATCCACTTACAAAAAAATTATCAATTTTTAAAAACCAATTACAAAATTTCTTAGAAAGAAATCAAGAAGCGATACTATCCACAATAGCTACAAAAATACGTAGGAAAAATGTAATCAGGAAAGTAAATGACCTCCACAATAAGGAGAGGAGAAGAGAGGGGAAGGGAGGGGAGGAGAGGGGAGAGAATTGAGAGGAGAGGAGGAGAAAGAAAGGAAGGATGGTAGGAGGGGAGAGGGAGAAAGAATCTTCTGTCTACTGGTTAATTCCCCAAATGACCATGAGGGGAGTGGAGGGGAGAGGTGGGGAGGGGAAGGTTGAGAAGGGGAGAAGAGGAGAAGGAGAAAGAATCTTCCTTCCACTGGTTAACTCCCCAAATGACCAAAGCAACTGGATCTGGGTCAAGCTGCAACCAGGAGCCAAAAACTACATCTGGATCTCCCACCTGGGTGGCGGAGACCCAAGTACTTGGGCCTTCTCTTACTGCCTTCCAAGGAGAATTAGCAGGAAACCAGATCAGAAGTGGAGCAGGTGGATCTTGTGAGTCCTGAATGGCAGCATAAAGTGCTGTGCCACGTGCCTGCCCTCCTTATAGTTTTGTTTCTTTCATGAAAGAAATATGTATTTGTTTGAAAGACAGAAAGATATGGAAAGGCAGAGAGAGAGAGAGAGAGAGAGTTCACATTACCTGGTTCACTCTCCAACTGTGCACGGCAGTCAAGGCTGGGACAGGCTGAAACCATGACCTTAGAACTCAGTCCTGATCTCCCATGTGGCTGGCATGGACCCAGGTACTTGAGCCATCGCATGCTCCCTCCCAGTGAACATCAGGAGGAAGCCGGCAGTGAAAGAACAGCTGGAGCACCTCCAGCATTCTGACACAGGATGCAGTCCTCCCATGAAAGCTGTTCACCACTGCACCAACATTGGCCCTTATTTGTCTCTTGTTTTACTTTAACGTAGGCTCTTTTTATATGGTTTTTGCAGTTTCTCCTTTGAGATTTTATTGTACGGATTTCAATAGCAGCATTCTCAACAATATCTTTAAAATAAAGCATGCTTTCCACCATGACATTTTGATATAATTATTGTTGCTGTTATTATTATTACTGTTACTACTTCTAGGGCTACACTTTCTACTACCCTTGCTCAGGTGTCATATCATTGAAGTGGGAGACTGCCAGACCCATCCATTGGTTGTAAGTTGTGTGATTCTGTGTGACTTGCCCCTGTTCTCGTGTAATTCATGTTCTTGGAATTTGGGATCTAATAAGGGCACAAAAGTTCCTTGTGGATGTGGAGTCTCCAAGGTCATGGTATGAGGATGCCCCATCAGAGCAGACATTATCACAGAGTTCAGAGCTACACAGAAGGCACAAAGCATAGAGGTTACATAGACCACGGGAAGGAGAAGAGTGAGGAGAGACTATTCATCCTATAGTTCCGTGGGTGTTGATATTTCATTTCATTTATGAGAGAGTATTCTGTGTTAACAAAGACTGTATCTCCTGTGTTTGGCTTGTGTTAATTTTAGTTACTTTGCACTTATTTCTGTTTCTTGAAGTTAAATATACCTTAAGATTACACTTATGGAACTCCATTATGCTTTTAGGATCTGAGTCACTTGGTTTGTTTACATGCTAACTTTCTGTTTTCTTTGAACATTACCAAAGCTTTATGAAATGTTTGCTTTTAAAAGGGACTATTTTGGTGTTGAAAATGCTTTGTTTTTTTTCAACTTTTATTTAATAAAAATAAATTTCCAAAGTACAACTTGGATTACAGTGGCTTTTCCCCCCATAACAGTCCTCCCACCCGCAACCATCCCATCTCCCACTCCCTCTCCCATTCCATTCTTCATCAATATTCATTTTCAATTATCTTTATAAAGATAAGATCAACTTGGTATATACTAAGTAAAGATTTCAACAGTTTGCACCCACACAGACACACAAAGTATAGAGTACTGTTTGAGTAGTAGTTTTACCATTAATTCTTATAGTACTACACATTAAGGACAGAGATCCTACATGGGAAGTAGGTGCACAGTGACTCCTGTTGTTGATTTAACAATTGACACTCGTATTTATGATGTCAGTAATCACCCAAGGCTCTCGTTATGGGTTGCCAAGGATATGGAAGCCTCTTGAGTTCACAGACTCCGATCTTATTTAGACAAGGCCATAGTCATACTGGAAGTTCTCTTCACCTTTCAGAGAAGGTACCTCCTTCTTTGATGGCCCGTTTTGCTTTGTATCTTGAATATGGTGGTACTTGTATAACTGTGTGTCTAAACTCAAACTGAAAACAATAAATTTGCTGTTTTCAATTTAAAACATCAATTTTTAAAACTTGAACTTTTGATATTGGATATATTATCATAAAATTTGAAGTCTGTATATAATACCTGAGAAATCAAGGACATATGAAGTCAGAACTGTCAGTAAGCTTTTTGCTTTAGGATATAAGGTTTATGTTATATGCTTAAAAATATTTATTTATTTATTTTAAAGTCAAAGTTACAGAAAGAGAGGAAGAGTCAAAGAGAGATCTATCTGCAATCACTCTCTAGATTGCCTTAATGGCTGTCACTGGGCCAGGTGGATGCTGGGAGCCAGGAGCTTCATCTAAGTCTCCCATCTGGGTGGCAGGAGCCCAAACACTTGGACAATCTTCTCTGCTTTCCCCAGGCTATTAATCAAGAGCTGGATAGGAAGTGGAGTAGCCAGGACATGAACCAGTACCCGTGCGGGATACTGGCCTTGAAGGCATCAGTTTTACCTGTTATGTCACAACACTAGCTTCTTTTTTATGTTGCTATCTTAAATTACTGAAAGGCAGAGAGAGAGAGAGAGAGAGAGAGAGAGAGAGAGAATCTGCCATCCTCTGGTTCACTCCCCAGATAACTGAAACTCCCAGCTCAGGCCTGGGCCAGACTAACAATAGAAGCCATGAACTACATCGGGTCTCCCATATGGGTGAAAGGGGCCCAAGCACTTGGACCATTATCGACTGATCTCCTTGGTACATTGGCAGGGAGCAGGATTAAAAGTGGAGGAACCGGGATTCAAATAAGCAGTCTGATATATAATGCCAGCTATGGCAAGCAGCAGATTTGCCAGTTGCCCCTGCATCATTCTGATACATAGAACATTACAGGCATTCAACAACTCCAGAAAGAATCAATGAATGAATGTTTTATGATACATAATAGTGACCACCCTATATTACATACACAATTTCATCAGTCAAAACTAAGCATAGCTCTAAAAATACATAGTTTATTTTATTGTATAATTTAAACAATAAAAATATAAATATTAGTCTCAATTATGCATTGGTCTTTAATTTGCTGATCACAATTTGTCACAATATGGCTTAGAAGTCCTGGGACGAATCAAACATTTGCATTCTTTTCACAACATGTCTTCTGTTATTCACTCAGCAAATATTAACTAGCATCTTGCCATTCATCAGTTAAGGTTTGATCTCATAGGACCTCACAGGACCCAGAATGTAATGCCAGGTTAATTTCATAACACAGAAACCTTTTGTTTAAGAACTACTTCCAGTTATACTCAAAACCTCTCAAAGACCATTTCATAACAACTTCATCATTAAGCTATGTAGTAGATATTATACATATGGTCATTAATGAAAAAATAGTTATTATTTCATAAATAAATAACATAAATAAATTTACCTGGGGTCACAAAATCAGGCACAGCTGTAGACTGAAATCCATCAATTTAAACACAATCTGAATTTCCTTTCCAGATTATACAAGATCTGTGATTCTCAAATAATTACATCATGCAGTTATTCACTGAAAATGTTTACTGTTATTTCAATTGCATTTTCAGATTAGTCCTTCCAAAATGATTTACTCTTTCCCTAGTCAAAATTTTCATTGCTTATATAGTTTCAGCACTAACGAATAAAGACACTGCAAGGCTTATATCGATAGAGTAAACCCTTTTTCTATTGCCTTAAGCAAATAGCTCTGTACATTATATGCAATATTTAATATACGGAAATATCATTTCGACCTCCCATATATGGTAAATAGATGTGTTTCAGAACAAGAAGGAAGAGCAGACGAATGCCAGTTAGGATGCTTGCAATACGGTCTGTTGAAAGAAAGTTGTGTTTCATCACGGCAACTCCTCTGGTTTTGGACTGATTGCCAATGAAGGGATGTACAAGAATGTGTACACACACATTGCGAGGTACACAGTGAGATGTCAGTGTTCCTGACCTGGTACGTTCTGGACAGAGGCATGAGGAACTAAGATCATTGCCTTGGTACATTAAGTGGAGAAAGAAAAAATGTTCTCTCAGCAAAGAAGCCTCAATTAATTTAAAACACAATAATGGGCTCTAGAATAACAACTGCATTTTAACCAGTAAGTTCATTAAGCATTTTCCCAAACTCATAACCATTATTTTGCTTAGTCAGATGTTTTCTCAAAGGAGAGTTCATTCATTTTAAGTGCTTAAAATACATGATGAATGAAGCAATTTGCCTTTTTATTTACATTTTACCACGGATAATATTTTATTAAAAACACTACCACAAAAGAGCACATTGTGACTGTAATCAGTGTTCACTTTCTAGGGCAATGCTTATTTTACATTTGAAACTTTAGAATTATGTTTGTGAAGGATGCAAAGTAAAATGGTCCTGGCTATTACCAGAACACCCTAACTAATGGATTTAATGTGTGTCTATTTTTAACATAAACGTAAAAACAAATACAGGTTAGAAATTTTTCTCACATAATACATTTTTTCACCAAAAGTAACTAAAGAGAAATCAACCTGTACTTAAATGAGATGTTATGACAATGAATAGTTTCTTATTTAAGTTTGAAAGCAGATAAATCAAAACTAATTTCTAAAGGATCATTATAAATACCTTTTTTAATTTTTTCATTTCCTAGTAACAATAACCCTATTTTTTCTTCTTTATATTGAGTAAGGTAAGGTTTGCAAAACATATTTATACTATCTCCTAATTATTAATCTGTGCATACAATTTCTTTCTACCATCCACAATACTCACTAAGTCTTGGAGGTATGTATTTTATTATTTCCTGAAAATTACTGAAAAAATAGTAAATTAATGACTACAGAAACACAACTAGAATATTTTTTGACTAGTATATTTGCAAAATTACATTTTTGTAAAATTGCATTTGTAGTTACTATTAGATTTCTTAAATGTTAATTTAACTTCAGATTAATGTTAACATTTTAGATGATTTTCTTGGATTTTCCAAATAGACAATTTTATCATCTGTAATGGTGAAAGTCACTTTCTTTCAGACACTGTACTTCTTATTTCTGTACCTTCTTTTACTAAATGGGGTAAGCTCTTAACACAATCTCAAACAGTGGCTTTCAAGTGGGCAGCCTTATCTTGTTCCTGTCTTTAATGGTAATGCTTATAATGTATCTTAATTAAAGTGAAATGTACTGGGGATTTTTGGTGAATAGGTTGTAAGTCAAATAGTTTTTTTTGAATTCTTGGTTTGCTGAGTTTTTGTTAATAAAGAATAAGTATTCAGTTTTCTCAACTGCTCTTGCAAGATGTTTTGAATTGATCATAATTATTATTTAATCTATTTATGTGAGTAATTATATTAATAAATTTTCTAATATTAAGCTGATATCATCTTAAGATAATGATCATAATATAATATTCTTTCAATAAATTACTATTATTTTAATAACATTATTTTACTTGATAATCTTATAATAGGGATTTTCATATCTATTATTACATAAAATTTGCTTTACTTGAGTATTTTCCTTGCCAAGCTTTAAATTGATATTCTGATATTTTCACAAAAATGTCTAAATAATCGTGCACATCTATGTCTCGATCTCTCTCCCTTCCTCTCTCCCTTTCTCTGATTCTCTGCTCTAGAACATTTGCTCAACAAAGAATTATTTGTTTGTTGACATTTTGTCTAAAGGTAAACCATTGAGCATGTCGATTTTGATGAAGGATATATCTTTGTTGGGATTTGTATTTCTTGAGTTTCATGATTTCAGATTTCTTTGACAAGCATTAATTTCATCTAAATTGTCACATTTATTTGGATAAATTTCTACACATGAATGTTATACTCCCTGAACCTGAAATTACATTAAGATAGCCCTCTCTTATCTAAATCATTTGCTGAGACTTTCCAAAATTCTGTCCTATTTATTAGTCTTTTCAGAGAATCATATTTGCTTTTATTAACAAATTCTAGTTTGTATTCTTATATTTTATGCATGTATAATTCATTAGAATTTAATTTTGTTGTTTTTCTAGCTTTCCCCATAGAAAACTTAGTTCATATAAAAGGCATTTTAGCTTTAATATTTTCAAAATTATGTATGTTCTTTATGCCCTATTTTGACTACAAATCATAGATTTGATTCATAAGGATTTCAATTATAATTATTTCTCAATAGTTCATAATATCCGCTTTAATTTTCTACAGAATTTCAAATTAAATAGATGCTTTTCCCAACATAGAAATTACTAGTTTTATTACATACCGTCATATAATATAACATGTTAATTCCTAATTTTTTGAATCTAAGATTGTCTTTATAGCCTATAGAATTTCAAATAGGTATGTATAAAACATAAATTTTAGTATTTGTTAAGATAGTTTGCTTTATTTTCTTCATAAATATTAGCATTATTTTGTCAAATTTCGTATTTCAATACTTCATAAATTTACTTTTCTCTACTTAAATTCTGAAGAGTGTATCATTGTAGACTTTTCATCATCTGCAGTCAGTTGGGTCCAAAGTTTATGTTTTCAGGTTATTGTTAGTACAGTAAGGTTTATTTATTTTCATGATTCTCAGTGGATTTTTTATAAATATGAACTGTATCTTTATTAATTTTATCATTTTGCCTTTATTTTTATTTTCTCAGAAATATACCACTCAAACTTGTGTTCTGTTAATACATAATACATTGACTGGTATAAAGTTTCTGTTTCTTTTCCCTCCAAATTCTAGTGTTATTTTGTTGTGCATATGTGCATTTTTTGTGATGTGGTTAAGGTTGTGATATTTCCACTACTTTCCGATGCTTTCTCAGTATGAGTGAGATAATTCTTCTGTTGGAATACGCCAGCTTTAACATAGAGACCATTTTTTATACCTTACTGACACTATACCCAGTCCAAACTTTGTTATAAAATATCTTGTTGATTCGGTGTGTATGCTTCTTATATGCTGAATCAGGGTTCTCCAGGAAAATAAAATCAAGAGAGAGCGAGAGATCTCACTTCCTGGCTCCCTCTCCAGATGCAAGTAGTGGCCAGAGAACAGTAGCCAAGACCTGCGAATCTGTGAATTTTACTCAGGTCTTCCTTGTGGGTGGTGGGGACCCAGTAATGTTCATCATCACGGCTACCTCCCAGGGTCTGTACTGGCAGAAAGCTGGAGTCAGGACTCAGAACCAGGGATCAGGTACTCCAACATGAAGTTCAACCATCCAATCTGGGATCGTGACTGTTATCTAAAACACCTACCCCGGAAACACTTTTTATAAGAAATTGGGTCAGTTATGCATGCTGAAGCTTCACAAGATTTGCAAGCTCAAGACCCTGGAGATCCCATTGTGCACTCTGAGTCCAAAGGCATGAGAGCTAAGAGCTGGTGTGTTAAATTCCTGTCTGAACGCTAGAAGGCTCAAGAATTAAGACTCAAAATTTCAGATTGGATCTGAATCTAATTAAAAAAATATTTCCTGAGGCAGAGGTTTTGGCTTAGCAGTTAAGATTCCACTTGAGAAGTACCCATCTCATACCAACGTGCCTGGTTTTGAGTCTGTGTTCTACTTCCAATTCCAAATTCCTGCTGATGGACAGCAGGTGATGGCCTAGGTATCTGAGTCCCTGCCAACCACTTGGGAGACCTGAATTGAGTTCTCTGCTCTTGGCTTTGGCCTGGCCTAGCCCTGGCTATTGCAGGCATTATGAGGTGAATCAGGGCTTAACATAATGGACACTTGCAGAAAAATAGAAAATATATTATGATTAATTTGAGAAAATATCTCATATGTATTGTTTTTGTTCTAACTTCCACATCATGGTTCTGTTTTCTTTTATCTTTTTGAGGTACAAGTTGAATTTACCTTAGGAAATACTTGGTAGCAGAAGTGTTTCAGATTTCAGATTACTCCAGATTTGTGAATATTTGCATATACATTATGAGGCATCTAGGGGACAGAACTGAATCTAACCATGAAATTACTTCATGTTTCATATAAACCTCAAATACACAGCCAAAGCGAAACCTTGCACAATATTTTACTGTGCCTGTGATCTGACTAAAATCTGTTACACAAGGTCAAATGTGGAATTTTCCACTTGCGGAATCATGTTGACACTCAAAAATTCTCCAGTTTTAGAGCAGTTTGGATTTTAGATTTTTGGACTAAAGATGCTCAACCAGTACTATGCTCAGTATCTGGATCTGAGGTTGTTGCTGAAAGAGAAAATAAGAGGGGAGAATGCACCTTAACTTTTATTCCTTTCGGAGCAGAATCAACACTTATTAGTATCATTCCATTTCATTGGCAAGAACTAAGTACAGAGCCTGCATGGCCAAAGAGAATTTGCGGATATGATTAAGATGTAAGGCAAAGACCTTGATACAGAAATGCTGTCTTGGACCACCCAGGTGAATTCAATCTAGTCACATGGGTCTTTAAAACTGGAGAACATGCAGCCAACATTGTGACACAGTGGCATCCATTGTGAGTACCATTGTAGTCCTGGCTGTTCCACTACCATTCCAGCTCCCTGCTAATGTGGCTGAGAAAGCAACAGAAGATGGTCTGAGTGCTTGGGCTCCAGCCACCTACATGAGAGATCTGAATGGAGTTCTAGGCTCTTGGCTTTGGTCTGGCCCAGCCCCCACTGTTGCAACCATTTGGACGGCGAACCAGCAGATGGAAGAAATTTCTGCCCCCCACCATCTCTATCTCTTTATCTATTTCCCTCTTTCTAACTCTGCCTTTTAACTATATAAGGAAAACAATGGAGAAAGTTCATGAATATGACACAAGGGAGAGATGACTTCAAAATAGACAGGAATGAGCAGTGTTTCTGGCTATGAAGACTCAGGAAGGAGGCCACCTGCCAAGTCATAGGTGACCTCTATCACCTAGAGAAAGTGGAGAAATGAATTCTTCCCTAGAGTCTCAGAAGAGTATCAGGACCCAGACAGGCTCTTTGATCTAAGCTTAGTGAACTCATAAGGGAACTGCAGGATAATAAATTTGTGTGGTTTCCTGGCACTAAGAGTGGTTTAGTTTATTAAAGCAGAAATATAAGACAAATGGCAACTTTTCCCAACCTTGGCTTTGTGAGTGTTTTGGTCTAGAAAACTATTCTGTGCACTATAGAATTTTAGCAGTACCCCTGGTCTAAATGCAACCCAGCTTCCCAGTTCTTAACCCAGTCAAGAACACTGATATAACCAAATCTGCATGAATTGGGTGTAGGGGAAGTGGCTCATGGCCAGCGAGGACTCTACCATAACTTCGTGCTAAAGAAGGGTGGCCATGAACATTTGGTGGTCATCTCTACCACACTCATCCAGCAAAAATTTAATGGAGATCCAATTCTAGGACCACCAGCCTATATTCTTCATGATTCTGGGTTTATATTGGTGGACAAAATAATTTCTGTCCCTACTGAGCTGTATAAACTGGTATCATGAGTGCATTATAGATCTTTTCAGTTGGGAACACATTAGCCTGAATGACACATAGAAGGAAAGGTATTTAATCAGAATGCTTACACCAGAAATCTGATTGGGAGAGAGGAAAAAGAACATTTCCAGAAGAAACAACAGAGTGAGGGAAACTTGAACCAAAGAAAAAGTTTTGGCTTTTTTTATGGTGATGAGGAGATATTGGGTGAGTGAATCATTTTTTCCTCTCACAAGGAAAGCAGATTTTTTGAGGAAATGACCTCTGGAAACTAGAGTAGAAGAGTGAGAAAATAAAACCAGGACAGGAAAGGGCCAGACAAAGGTGACTTATGAATATTCAAGGAGATGCAAATGTGAACCAAACATTTTGGCCATCAAACACTGAGAGCATATGTTGCATTATCACACTGCATGCCAGAAATGTGTACAATTACAATAATCAAAGAGTGGATAATGGAAAAAACATTACCATCACAGGCCACTGAAGCTGAGGCCTCGCAGAGATGGTACAGGATGTACACCTCACAGCCATCTTCTCCCAGGGCCCAGGGAGCTCAGTATTTTCATACCAGCTCCTCTATGTCAGAGAATGAGATGTTAATGAAGGCAAAGGGGAGAATGATGTACATGAGATGTAGCAGCAGCTCAGCTCCAGAGGATGGAAAGCTTTGAAAATTCAAGTTATTGTGGACGACCTGTAGGTTTCTGCGTTAAGTTTCCTCCAAGGACTCTTGTAACAGCTTCTGGAATGTAAACAACAGACAGCTCTCAGCTGGCAAGCCCTGCCTCAGCTGAAGAGCGAGGAGACATACATGGTCTTGTCTATCGGTGCATCCTCATCCATTAATGAAAAAGTACATGTTGGCCATTTAGGCTTCTCTTCCTGTCCCCTCTTATTTTTGTTAACTCTTATAGGAAGTATTCGCCAAAGAACTATGAGATGCCATAACTTTTTCTGGATCCATTGCCAAACAAATTCACCTGAAATCAATTTATTCTACACAAGTGTAGTCCCTGGACCAGTAGCATTAGCGTCATCTGGAACCTTGTACAAATACCAATTCTTGAACCTCATCTTAGACTTACTAAATCAACATCTCAAGTAGTAAAACCTAGAAATCTGTCTTAACATATTCACTAGGAATCTCCAGCGTGGATAAAAGTTTGAGGACCACAAACTATTGTATCTTCAAGCATACCGCGAACCAAATGATTTTTTTTAAACAGATCTTTTAGACCTTTGTTATAATTAAGGATCTGGATTATATACCAATGACTTACTATCCTTCTCAGAAATACAATGCTTATGAATATTATATTGATCAATACCTACATATAAATGGTAAAACTACAAATCATCAAAAGAATTCCTTACCCAAATATATTCTTAATTAAATGCACTGGATTGGAGAATATTCTGGGGCTTCCTGGGCTAGATCTCTATTTTTCTAGAGGTCAATCATGGCAACAAGACAGGATAAATGAACATATTTCAGGAAGTTACATGTTAGTGCAGAAAAATGCTTAACACACACAAACAAAAAAGATAAAGTTTAATTAGTAGTATAAATGGTACTAGTATTCATCTAGTTGGTATTATGAAGTCCAGTAATATGCCTTCCATAAAATAAACAATGTTTTGAAGACTTCCTGGGGATTAATTTTTAGTGTGCTTTTCTTCTGTAAAAGCAATTAGCATTAAAATAATAGATCATCTAATGGAGAAAGCTGTGCCCAGGACTGACTTCATTCACTTGAGGGTATTTCACAGTCCCTGTCTCCCTAGCCCACCATTTATTGTGAAGAACATACAACACCCCTTTCCACCACTAATCCAAATTTATCTATGTCAGATTGATAACATTACAAAGCTTGAAAAGGTAGACTACTCAAGAACTGTGCCAGAAAGGTGATGAATTTAGGTTCTGAACAAGAAGCTCAAATCATAATTATTGGGCAAGCCAATTAAACATGCCAATCTTCACTGTGAAAGAGATCACAGTAACTACTTTATAAAGAATTTTATGAGAATTAAATGAAGGTACACATGAAATGACAGATTCTAGTTTACATCTGTAATGATTGAAACCAACAATACTCAAATGATAGTAGTTTAAATTTTCAAGAAAATTTTTCATCTCTGTCCAATGTGTTTAGAGATCTCTGCCTAAGAAGCAGCAACTTAAAGTCAAACTACTCCCTTACTGTGCTAGTCTGTTTCCTTTTTCACTAACACACTACTACAGACTGGGTAAGTTTTACAGCAAAGAGGTTTATTGTGGCTCGCAATTCTGGTGGTCCAAGGTCAAGAGGTCTTCTTACTGGCACAAGTCTCAATGTCATGTAGGGCGTCACAAGACAAAAGACAAGGAGCATGTGTGTGTCCTTTGATCTTTCTTCTTAGAAAGCCACCAGTTTTCAACCATGGGGGTTCCGCTGTGATGGTGATTTCTGCCTTTCTTCACCTCTCTAAGCCCCAAATCCAAATACCATAGTTGGATTGAGGTTCCACTCTGTTCCTATCTCACAATGGTGATTACATTTCAACCTGAGTTTTCAAGGGAAGAAACCCTATCAAGTCCATAGAAGAAATGGGAAGAGACTTGAGTCTCATCACCAACGTGACACATGTTAATTCAAGTCACACTGCTTTGGTCAGAACTAGTCATGGGAATAAATTCAAATGTAAGGCGTTCACAATGTCTGGAGCTTGGTGGCTAAGCAGAAGTCAGTGGGGGGTCATTTAGCCATTTGTGATACAAGCTAGCACTTTCTTCCTTTTGCCTTAATCTCAGTTTAACTAGCCTTGAAATGAGAATGTTGCATTGAACAGGTACACAATTTACATTTTTTTCTGAAGAGGGAAAATTTATGATTTGCTCCATTTTTCTTTTCATTATTTTCCTTTCATGTTCTAATTTGCATTCTTTCTTTCCATTCCCTAGGGTCAGCACTCACCCTATTTTCTCTGGATATTCCTAGGAGCTAATTATCAATTCATACACAAATATCACAAGGTAGGCAAGAGTGTTAGCAGATTATAACTGAACATAAATATTTTATATTACATTCTAATAAAGAACTAAAGATCTAAAACCTTTATCTTTAAAGACATATTTTAGCTAAGTATAACAAATACTACTAGTTATTGAGAGACTATTTATGAGAAACATAGTGAATCTAAACACCCTTAATTCAAACAAGGTAAATGACCACTTGGCTCAAAAGATGAATCTATTCAAATGGTCATTTTATTGCAGAAAATGGAAAAGGGGACTCAACTAGAAAGATATTTGGTATAAACAAATTTTGGGTATTATTGTGGCATAGAAGGTTAAGCCACCACCTTCCACGCCTGCATTGCATATGGGCACCAGTTCATGCCCTGGCTGCTCCGCTTCTGATTCAGTTCCCTGTTACTGCACCTGGGAAGGCAGCAGAAGATGACCCAAGTGTTTGCATCCCTGCTGTTATGTGAGAGACCTGGAAGAAACTTCTGGCTCCTGGCTCGGCCTGACCAATACCTGGCTATTGCTCTCTCTGTCTCTCTCTCTCCCTCTCTCTATATAATTCTGCCTTTCAAATAAATAAAATAAATAAGTAAATCTGTTAAGAAAGACATTTATGAGCAAGACATGTTTGCAATGTGGGGGCACTTTATATTACTGTTTATTGGAAATGAACAAACAAACAAATAAATAAATAAAGCTTTTTGTACAAAGCTGTTTAGAAGGAAGTTGCAGAGCCCATTTCCTGGATACTCAGTCATTTCAAATTGCAGCCATTAAAATTTTGTTTAATGTAGTACTTTCCCAAGAATTTGAGGAACAACAGACTAGGAAAAAAAAAAAAAAAACCTCAAACATACCCAGGAGACACTGAAATTATGCAAATTAAGGTCAGTATCTGGAAATACTTTTACCCTGTTGATTAATTATAGTATTTTGTCAAACACAAAACAACAAAAATCAGCATGACAAATATTCCACAAAAATAAGATTCAAACACTATTAAAATGTATTTCTGGACTCTCAGTCCTAGTAGTTAACTGCAGGAAAACACACACACACACACACACATGCACCCAACATAAATCACACTCAGGGTGAACCATGCCAAAGAAAGATTTGGGCTGATTTAAACAAGAATAACAATAATAAATGAAAATTACATGTTGTAATGAGATTTCAAAGGTCTTAACAGTTGCACATGCAGGTTAAATCCAGCATTTGTAGCATAAAGGAACACAATTATTTACATATAAACGATCTGCTTACATACAAGGATCACATAAGTAAATTTCTACATTATGCTGCAAATGTCATGCAAGAAATACAACTGTCTGATTGATATGCAAAATGTTTGCCAGGACAGTGACAGCCAAAGTAAGTTCAAAGTCACAGGAAATGTTGTCATCAGCCTAGTGTAAAAATGTACAATTACTTGCTATTCTCTTTCTGTTTAAAGGTGACTACTACTATCTTTTCCCCAGGCTACTTGTTCACTGTAGCTTATTATCATTACAAAGTATTAAAATGGATTAGCTTTTCCATATTGTGTTCATATTGGGAAGGGCATGTTTTAGACAGCTCACTGACAAGATTTTTTGGAAAAAAAAAAACAGCATTTATTCCTCCACTAAAAATTACCAGGCAGTTTGTTTTTGAGAATAAAAATCTCTAAATTGCATGCTTGCAAATTCCTCTTTCCTGATCATTCATTTAACATAAAGAAATCAAGGAGAAGTGAGCGGTATCTAATTAATATCTTCTAATGCCCAACTAATGTCAAGCATGACTCCAATTTATAACTGAACTATATTTTTACATTGAAAAATTCAATTACATTTGCTGACAGACTTTGAAATGCCATATTATTTATATTGGCAAACTTTGCAGGCTCACACTATATTTATTAATATTCTTTCCACAGAATAAAGCATATATACAATACAGATCACTGCATTCTTCATTTTGCCATCTTTCAAAGTGATATGTATATCTACTAGAGCAGCAAGTGGCTATTTCAGCCTAAGAGAGCCCAAAGACCAAATAGACACCGGCATTGCAGTGCCCTTCCTTTCAAATCTCCAGGCAAAGCAAGGTGACCTTGACATTTCACTGTCCTCTCTGGCTCCTGCTTCTGTTTCTCATTCTCTTTCTCTGGTGCCTCCCCCTCCGCCCCTCCCCAGCCCATCCCTCTCCTTACATGCGTGCAGTGCAACCACAGGGCCTCTGTGCACACATCAACAATTTTGAGCTGTGAAGAGGTTCAATTGCCACACTGGTGACTCAGTTGCAATGCACAAATCATTTACTGGGATAGCTTGAGGACATGACAATGACAGAGAGACATCTGTTGGGTAGATGGGAGGGGAAAAAAGGGGTTATTCACAGCTGGTGCATTAGTCCTGGTAGCCACTAGGCCACTACAGTGTCCTGTCCTCCCGCTTCCTTCCCCCTCTTGCTGCCTGTGCCCTGCTGTCAGCTGCCAAAAGATATCTGTTCTCACCCTTTGCTGAATGAAAAGGTGCTAATGCATGACTTCAGGATATGTCAGAACACACCGCACTTACAAGTGTTTGGAGATGCAGCCAACCTGACCACGAGGAAAAGAAATGAGGAAGGAAAGAGCAGTTTTCTTGCAAAAGAGGGGGGAAACAGTCAAGGACAATTCCATTTCTTGGACTGTGTGCTGGAGCTGAATGATTGGGAGGGAGCCTTCCCACTTCCAAGCCACTTCTCCATTTCTCTCACCCTCCTCAAGACAGCTAATATCTTTTGCATCCAGGATGTCCTAAGAAAAACAGTTTTTGCAAATTGGTTTTGGTTTATCTTTCTGCAGTCTGATCTTGGCCAATTTACCCATTAACATAAAAGATAAATGATTCAAAATAATTATGGAATTGCTCTGGGAATACTGGTTTGCAATTTTCCTTTTTATAATATTATAAGAGACTAGACATTTTACTTTGCCCAGCATAGTTGGGATCAGATGTCTCATTGAAGACTCAAATATTTATTTCTTCCCAGATAACACTAAGTATATATAATCCATTTGCTTACTTCCACCAACAGGGATTTCCTTAGGAACTAGTGAAGCCTAGTCACTCTAACGTCCAGCATCCACATCTAAATGTTCAGGCTGGTGTTTGAAATCAGTCTAGAAGAGATTGCAGATTGCAACAAAAGAATTTAAGGTACAATGCTGAATGAATGTTTCAAACCATAATACATTCACTGGGAGAGCAGTAGTTCACATTAGCAAGTTGCAGACACTATTTAAAAAATTGTGAGAAGATTTTTTAATTGGACAACAAGATAAAGCACCACAGAAAGGATTATTCTGGACAAACAACTGGGAACAATCTCAAATCACTGATGCGTTTATATCAATTCTCCCAAAATTCTTATTGTTTCAGTGATAGAACACCAGTCTGTGGTAGGAGTGCTCAGTAGCACCTGGTAAGGTCCCTTCCATTTAGGCTGCAACTGGCTGAAGGGGATCCTTCTATAAATAAAGTGAATGGCTTAACTAGTCCTCACAGGTGAAATTGAGGGGTAGGTTTGCTGACTCCCGCAATCCAATCGAAGATTTTCAATACCTCTTCAGGAAGCAAAAAGATAAGTCAAGATTTTGGTTTTGTTACATCAAGATTGCTGCACGTTAAGGCATACGTGTTGTACCTACTACTTCTTTTAAAAAAAAAAGATTTATTTATTTACTTGAAAGTCAGGATTACATAGAGAAGGAGAGGCAGAGAGAAAGAGAAAGAGAGACAGAGACAGAGAGAGGTCTTCCATCTGATGAGTCACTCCCCAGATGGCCACAATGGCCGGAGTTGTACCGATACGAAGCCAGGACCAGGAGCTTCTTCCCGGTCTCCCACGTGGATGCAGGGGTCCAAAGACTTGGGCTGTCTGCTATTGCTTTCCCAGGACCATAGCAGAGAGCTGGACAGGAAGTGGAGCAGCTGGGTCTCAAACCAGCGCCTATATGGGATGCTGGCGCTTCAGGCCAGGACGTTAACCCACTGTGCCACAGCACCGGCCTCTTCACTTCTTTCTTAAGCAAATACATAATAAAAAATATTTTATTTAATCAAATATTAAAAACAACATAGCTCCAACAGACAGAATGTATATTGCTTTTTAGAAAATATTTACTTATTTATTTTGAAAGGCAAAGTCATAGAAAGAGAAAGAGAGACAGAGAGAAAGGGAGACAGAGAGAGAGAGAGAGAGAGAGAGAGATATTCCATCTGTTGATTCTCTTCCCAAATGGCTGAAACAGCCAGGTCTGGGCCTGGCCAAATCCAGGAGCCGGAAACTGCATATAGGTCTTCCACGAGGATCTAAGGGGCCCAAACACTTGGGCCATCTTCCTCTGCTTTCCCAGGCACATCAGCAAGGAACTGGATCATAAATGGAGTGGTTGGGTCTCAAACCATTGGTCATATTGGGACTTGTATCAGAGATTGTTAAGTAATAATACAGTTTCTTGCTTAATTATTGGTATTGCCACAATGTTATGGCATGATAAGCAGAAGGAAATAATTAAGCCAATTTGCACCATTTAATTCCCTTCCAAAACTTACTGTAGCAAAAAAGTATACATCAGTATTACATCAAAAATACACTGGATTCCACAATTTTCATTTTTTATTTGTATCTCTATATATTATTTGGTTTTGCCATTCTTATCAATTCTTAAAAATAAGAGATAATATAAATAACAGCCTTTAGAACATTTTTCTTTCTTTTTTTTTTTTTGACAGGCAGAGTGGACAGTGAGAGAGAGAGACAGAGAGAAAGGTCTTCCTTTGCCGTTGGTTCACCCTCCAGTGGCTTCCGCGGACGGCGTGCTGCGGCAGGTGCACCGCGCTCATCAGATGGCAGGAGCCAGGTGCTAGGTGCTTCTCCTGGTCTCCCATGGGGTACAGGGCCCAAGCACTTGGGCCATCCTCCACTGCACTCCTGGGCCACAGCAGAGAGCTGAGAGCTGGCCTGGAAGAGGGGCAACCGGGACAGAATCCGGCGCCCCGACCGGGACTAGAACCCGGTGTGCCGGCGCCGCAAGGCGGAGGATTAGCCTGTTGAGCCACGGCGCCGGCCAGAACATTTTTCTTTCTTTTTCCTTTTTTAAAAATTGCATTTAAAGTATACAAATTTCATGTATTTCATATCTACAGATTCAGGAACATAGTGACACTTCCCACCCTACCCTCTCTCCCATCCATGCTTCTACTTTTCTCATCCTTTCTCTCTTATTATGTCTCTTAATTTTTGCAATTATATACTTTCAGTTTACTCTATACTCATAAGATTAACCCTATACTAAGTAAAGAGTTCAACAGACAGTAAGAATAATAAAAAAACCACTGTTCCTCAATCATAGACAATGGCTGTGAATAATCATTGCATCTCACAATGTTAATATACATTACAATTTTGGTACTCTGTTGGTTACCACAAAATAGGGAAAACATGGTGTTTGTCTTTTTGGGATCAGCTTATTTCTGTATAAAAAGGGGCAGTAATCCACTTAGAGGAAGAGACTAGGTATACTAATTACTAACATTTATGGAGAATGTATTTTTACTAAGCACTGTTCTTGTCTCTTTTCATGTTTCACAACAAAACAGTGAAGAAAACCAAGGTCAGAGAAAAGTTAAGATGTTAATTTAAAAATTTATCAACAAGTCTCCTTGATACACACTCTTTCCTTGTCTTCCATGAAAGTTTCTGTGTCCTGTATATACCAGTTTAGAGGCCATAACATAAGCATTCAAATTTTGGCAGCATGAGGTGTAAATAGCTTTCTTTAATGCTGTTGCTCCACACTGAATGGGTTTAATCCCATCCACACCAGAATCTCCCTGTATGGAAGACCAATTCACAGCATGCCTTCTTTTTTATTTAATTTTATAGCTGGCAGGCTAGAAAGGTTGTTTACTGTCTGGTACCTTAATTATCATCATGCATTTAGGTTCCTTCTACAGTATTTTATGATTGTTTGTATTCTCCACAACACCTTCATTAGAGTGAGTTTTGAATAAACATTTGTCAATTAGAAGCTTATGCTATGAGACCTATTTTGCAAAAGTTAAAACTTAGCAGACACAAAGAGCTCCTTTCACTGAATTCTTCAACTGTTCCTGTACAATCTTTACTCTTAGGATGTATTTCCTTAAGTGTGAAATTAAACTCCAGTATTACACAGGTATGTTTAAGGTGTGATACACTTAATCTCATTTCAAATGAATGAATGGGTTATTCAAATTTCTTACGTCATTTTATTGAGATTGCATATACTATTTATGTTTGTTTGCTCCAGTTAGTGGAAGAAAGGGGTGGAAAAACCCTTGTTATAATAATTATAATATGGCCTTCATGGATAAATCTGCAGTTGAAAATTTTCTGGAATAAAACCTTGCATATATTTGTTTTTAAACAATAACCAATACAGCCATATCACAAAGAATCTCTGACTTACACTCACATATTGTAACATGGATAAAAAGTGATTTTGAGTCTGTCTCTAATTGCTTAACCAACTCACCACAAGAAGCAGAAATATACACAGCAATATGCTTTGGAAGAATGAAAGCGTATAAATGTTCTGACAGATAGATGCAAAAACAGTGTATTTTCAATTAGTATGAAATATGAATAAAAGCAATTTCAATGATTAAGATGTACCACCCTTAGTTTGAGGATGACATGTGGGTGCACAATCATAACACAAGTTTATTTTACTCATCTTCTAATAATTTTTAAATGATACATTTTAATACTTTTAAAATTAATTATTAGTTTTTATTTCATTTGAAAGGAAGAGAAAGAGAGAGAGATGATCTCCCATCTACTGGTTTACTTACCAACTGCCTACAACAGTTGGGACTAGGTCAAGCTAAAGCCAAGAGCCTGAAACTCAGTTGGGGTCCCCCATGTAGACAGCAGGTACCCAAGTACTTGGGGGATCATCTGCAACTTGGAATTCTTTGACATGAGACTTGAAACCAAGCACTCTGATGTGAGATGAGGATGTTTCAAATGCTCATCATGTGCTACCTTTTATATTCTTTTAGACCTTTGATTTTGTAATAATTTTAAGTTTATGAAACAAAAATTATGAAGTGGTACAAAGAGTTCCCATATAGCCCACAACCAGGTGCTCCTATTATTAATGTCTTACATAAGTATGATGTCTTTGTCACAATTCATGGGCCACATTCAACTTCCTTTATATGTTTATCCAGACCTCTTCTATCCCTCCACTCATCTCAGATTTTAATATTCAACATTTTGTGTTAAGCTTAAGCTTTTAAAAAAATTTTAGGCTCTCACCTATGAGTGAGAACTTGTGCATTTGTTTTTATTCAACATTGTATCCTCTAGTTTCATTCATTTTGCTGAAAATAACATGATTTCATTTTTTATGATGAATAGTATTCCATTGTGATATATATATATATATATTTTCTTATATATATATATAAAAATATATATATATATTTCTTATATATATATATAAATATATATATATATATTTTTTCTTTATTCTTTTCATTTGATGATGAATACCTTGGTGGATTTCAACTCTTGTCTATTGTGAACAATGCTGCTATAAACATTCTGAAGCAGGCATCTCTTTGATACAATGATTTCAAGTCTTTTGGATATATATTCAATAGTGGGATTGCTGGGTCATATGGCAGTTCTAGTTCTTTTTTTTTTTTTTTTTCAGAAAGCTCTATGCTATTTTTCAGGTGCTGTACTCATTTACATCCCCACCAACAGTGCATAAGATTTCCTTTGATCCATGTCCATGCCAACTTTTGTTCTTTGTCTTTGGATAACAGGTATTTTGACAAGGGAAAGTTGATATCTCATTGTGGCTTGATTTGCATTTTCCTTATGATCAATGATACTGAGCATTTTTCATGTATTTTCTGGTCATTTTTATTTTACTGAGAACTATCTGTTCATGTCCTTTGCCCATTTCTTAATTGCAGTATGTATTTGTGTGTGTGTGCGTGTGTGTGTTGTCATTGAGTGTTTTGAGTTTCTCATATAGTTTGAATATTAACCATTTATTAGGTAAGAAGCTTAACAATATTTTCCCATTCTGTCAAATATTTCAACACTCCATTGATTGTCTCCTTTGTGTGCAGACTCCTGGGTTTTAAAGGATCCTATCTGTATAGTTTTAGTTGCCTGTTCTTTTGTTTTTTTTTTTTTTTTTTGACAGGCAGAGTGGACAGTGAGAGAGAGAGACAGAGAGAAAGGTCTTCCTTTGCCGTTGGTTCACCCTCCAATGGCTGCCGCGGCCGGTGCACTGCAGCTGGTGCACCGCGCTGATCCGAAGGCAGGAGCCAGGTCTTCTCCTGGTCTCCCATGGGGTGCAGTGCCAAAGCACCTGGGCCATCCTCCACTGCACTCCCTGGCCACAGCAGAGAGCTGGCCTGGAAGAGGGGCAACCGGGACAGAATCCGGCGCCCCAACCGGGACTAGAACCCAGTGTGCCGACGCCGCAAGGCGGAGGATTAGCCTGTTGAGCCACGGCGCCGGCGCTTTTGGGTTCTTATCCATGAAATCATTGCCCACACCAATGTCTTCAAGTGCTTCCTTCTAGCAGTTTCATAGTCTCAAGGTCTTATATTTTGGTCTTTGACCCAACTTCAGTTGCTTCTAGCATAAGTAAGAGATAGGGATCTAGTTTCAATCGTCTACATGTGAGTCTTCATTCAGTTTTGCTAGCACCACTTGTTTGCTTTGTTGCTTAGTCTCTGTGATGCCTGCGGTTGTTGTAACTTCTTTACTTAAGTTGTCCCTCAGTGAGTCTCCTGGCAATGCAGTTCTTCCTTATTGTTCCGGAGCTTTTCTGCAGTGGTGGGGAATGCAGGTCCCCTCTACTCAGTTATCTTGATTTCTCTCAAAGACAGACGTCATAATCACCACAGGGGCCCTTCCCTGAGATCATCGGCTATTGCCCAGTGGAAACTGAGCAGGCCAGAAAGGAACGTTCTGCTGTAATCAAAGTCCTCTGACAGGAGAAGCTGTTCCTACCGGGACTGGAGACGTGGTTTCCACAGGGAGCCCACTCTCAGCGTCCTCCTTACAGCTCCTGCGGTGAGGGGAGGACACAGATGGCAGAGACTGAGCCACCTGGGGCTTCTCTTAGCTGGTACAGTATGGTGATGTCTACATCTTAGTTTTTCAATGTAGCATCCCCTGAAAGGTCATAACCCTAGATCATTTCTCTACATTTTACTTTCATTCAGTAGTCACTAGGTTAATAAATCTACTTGATTAGTAATAATTAGTTTGACTTTATCATGACAGAATATTATCTTAGATAGAAAATGAAAAATGCCAGACACACAGGTCCACTTCAGAGTGGCAACCTTTGAATACAGAAGTCTTATGGTGTTTCTTAAATTTTTAAGATGTGGATTTGTTTTTAATAAAAATATTACTTTTCTGAGATAACATTTTAATATGCATTAATAACCAAAGGCTCCATTAAGTTAATAGTTAAAAATAAAAAAAGTAAAAAAGACAATAGTTCATCAGGAAAATAGGCAAGGGGTATAAAGAATACTCAAATGAAAAGATGTTGAACTTCATGCATATAAAGAAAATTTTCTTAAGATACAAATGCTTCCTCCAATTCCCGCAAAATAAAAATTCTTAGAACACACTCCCAGAAGTATAGTATGCTAATATCTAACCTCTCATTGCAAGGCCTTCAAGGTCTCATGAGTAGCTTTGTGGTTTAGTATGACATGATAAAGTGATGATTAGGGCTGCAACTCTGCAAACTAACCCTCCCCCCAACAAAAAAAAAACCCCAGAGTTCTACAATTTGGTAGGGATGAGACACTGAAAGTATATATGAGTCTATCTTATATAAAGTTGGACTTGCAAGATAATTTTATTTGGCTGCAGAAGTTTTTGAAATCTGTGCATATTGAAGGTCTTCAAAATTTTCACCTAAAATAGGTATTATGAAGAAAACCTTCCATGGATTATAAATTTTTTGGTACTAAAATGTGTAAAGTTACCTTTTAATTCCACTTTTCCACAAAGTTTAAATCAATTCTGGTATGATTCTGCTATTATGACATTACTAATAAGAAAGAATAATCTCATTTTGCAGGTTATTCAGGAGACTGTATATATGCAACATTCGGTGTAGTAAAACAAATCATCACATTTTTTAATTTTTATTTTTAAAGGTTTATTTTATTCATTTATTCGAAAGGCAGAGATACACAGAGAGAGGATATATGGAGAAAAAGAGAGAGAGGGAGAAAGAGAGAGAGTGTGTGTGTGTGCTTCCATCCACTGGTTCACTCCCTAATTGGCTGCAACACCAGGGCAGATCTAAGCCAGGAGCTAGGAGCTTCTTCTGGGTCTGCAGGGGGCAAGTACTTGGGTCATTTTCCGTTGCTTTCCCAGGCACATTAGCAGGGAGCTGAATCAGAAGTAGAACAGTTGGGACTTGAACTGGCACCCATGTGGGATGCTTGCACTGCAGGCTGTGGCTTAAGCTGCTGCACCAAAGTGCCAGTCCCCTCACCACATTTTAAAAGGCACTCTTAGTGTAGTAGAGGTATTCAGCTCCAGCTATCTATAAGAATTGGACATGATAGACTCTGTAGTTGCCTGTACCCATTCGATTGACATTCGATTAACAAAAGCTATTCATTAACACCAAACAGCTGGAACATAGGAAATGAAAGTAGAAAGAAAGTTTTGCTAATACTCCCAATAATTAGCAATGCCAGCAAAATACCCAAGGGAAGGAATACATAACATGCAACTTGCAATGTTATACAGTGACAGCTTCATAAGGTCAGTCATTTGAAGTAAAAATTATTATGTTCAGCACTATTATCATTTAACCTATTGAGCACATCTGTGGAAACCATTCAATTTATTCATCTATTTATTAATTACTTTACATAAATGTTTATTTTTTCTTGAAGCTAACAAGGATATAATGCTACCCAGTCCTTGAGATGAAAAGAGGAGTATGTAGAAACGTAAAGCTGAGGACCCTGTTCTAAAAGTATTAGTGGAAGTCTAGCCATCACACGCAATTAGAACGCCAGAAGGGTTTTCAGAAATAACCATTTATTTTTGACACATTCATCATAACACACAGTACTGGCTACAGAAGCAGGTGAGGGCAGCCATATGACCTCACTGTTTCTGCTGAGTTGAAGCTGTGTAGGCCAACAAGCTGTATGAGCTGACCCAGAAGTTAAGAAGCATAAGACCAGTTAGACAGTTTGTGAGAAAAAGCTGCAGATTAGCTTCCCACAAGTAGGCAGCGTCCAGACAATTATGGTCTTCAAATAAGAGAGGGAGAAGCCCCAGAGACTAAAAGGAGAAGAAACTTCTTGGATTTGGGAAGAGATTTGGGGGTGAAAATTCAGAAAGTAGAGAGAGATAATTAAGCAGAGCTATAGGGTGATAACCCACGAACTCCTGAGTGCAGGAGCACCAGGGACCCTGGGGGCTGTCCCAGTTATGGTGATTTCTGGCCTGCTGTATCTTTTGTTTCCCCCTGGAATCTCTGGACTCTTTGTGACAAGGTCTGTATCCTTGTTTTCTGAAGAAACTGGTAAGCCCTGTACATACTTCCAAAGAATGCATTAAAATTCCTGTTCAAACAGATACCAATGCCATCAAGAATACTACCTTTGAAGAGCTTCTTGTTCTCCTTTTTCTCTCCAGTTGACTAGATATTCTCTTTCTGCTTGATAAAAGTTTTTTTTTTTTTTTTTGACAGATAGAGTTGGACAGTGAG
The DNA here is from genome assembly GCA_949820135.1 of Sylvilagus floridanus. NCBI lineage: Eukaryota > Metazoa > Chordata > Mammalia > Lagomorpha > Leporidae > Sylvilagus > Sylvilagus floridanus. The sequence continues at coordinate 14,649,414 of OX463246.1, read as the reverse complement.
AGAGAGAGAGACAGAGAAAAAGATCTTCCTTCCGTTGGTTCACCCCTCCAATGGCCGCTACGACCGGAGCTACGCAGATCTGAAGCCAGGAGCCAGGTGCTTCCTCCTGGTCTCCCATGTGGGTGCAGAGCCCAAGCACTTGGGCCATCCTCCACTCCCTTCCTGGGCTACAGCAGAGAGCTGGACTGGAAGAGGAGCAACCGGGACTAGAAGCCAGCACCCACATGTGATGCCAGCACTGCAGGTGGAGATATTAATCAAGTAAGCCACAGTTCTGGCCCCCTTGATAAAAGTTTTTTATGCAGGTTCTACAGCCACCATCACATATAACAGATTCTGCCCTCAAACTTTCTCTTGTTCATTGACAGTATAGGAAAAATTGTTCCACTTCAAGTCATTAAGTAAGATCTTTTATGCTGCTAAACAAGCTGACATTAATCCCCTTTCCTACCTGTATATTTTCTCCTCTTGATCTTTTTATTGAAACTATTCATTCTCCTTGCTTACAGTCAGCCTGATTTCTTTTTATATGCAACTTTCAAGTTAACTGAGAATGGAACTAATTAATTAGCATGCTTGATTTTCTATCTTTAGTGTCTTCCAACGAAATGTAACTGGCGTTGATATATGAAGAGGTGGATATATTAACCACCTTTATGTGCTGTTGAATCCTTTTGTATTAATTACTCCTCTACCTTATGTTTTATTCATGTATGAAAATTGTTTGCATTAGCACATATTTCCCAATAAAATTATAAATAATGAAGGATAGAAATGCCTTATTATGCTATGCTGAATAAAACCTCTTGCTACATTAACTTATTTTTGTCCTAAAGTTAGTGGTTAACAGTAATAGTTATTATACATCAGCTCTTTTCAAAGTGAAGACATGCAAATGCGCACTAAAACATTCCAAGTGTTTTTGTGATAGTATAAAAATTGTGAATTTGATTTGTTATTCTGAAAGCCAATTAGCAGTATTCTAAGAATCACTTTCAGAATGTCTGGCTCAGAAAAGAGGAAATATTTCTCAGTGAATATATATATATATATATATATATATATATATATGTAAAAGAGAGTGGGCATTTCATCTGATGGTTAAGATGCACCTGTTCCACATTGCAGTGCCTGTTTTGGAGTCACAGATCCAATTCTTGTCTCCAATTTTCTGCTCGAGCAGCACCAAGAAGGTGGGATTCCTGCCACCCATGTGGGAGACAGGAATTGCATTCCCAACTCCTCACTTTGGTCCTGACCCAGCCCTGGCCATTGGTGAACATTTGGGGAGGGAACCAGTGGATAGGAGCTGTCTGTCTCTATGTCTTTATCCATGCATGTCAAGCAACTTTTTGTAAAATAATTTAAAACATGTAATGTACAAACAATGTGTTCTATAAATGGTAAGTGATGTAAAAAACTAGGAGACCAAAGTTGAATCTTTTTTTCCCCTTTTCTGGAGATACAACTTCAAAGGGACAAAAATGAAGACCTCAGAAACAAAGGTAATTTCTTTAACGTTTTTCCTTTTTAGAGAAAAAGAATGACTAGACTTCTCACAATCCTATAATTTTTATGCCTTCTAACATCCCAATACTGTATGTTTCTTCAACCCCGATCGACAACTTAATGGGGCAGTTTGGTTCTCTGCCTTTCTGGATGAAATATGAATAGGGTGATTATTGGAATGGAACACCTTACCATTAGTGGGTCTTCCCAACGTCTTTCTCAGTAATGTGAGTAATGTTTATGTATTTATTCGCATCACTACCAGCAGAAAACTCAGTCAATCTAGGTGTTTGAAAATGCTTGTCTATAGCCTAGAGACTTCATTAAATAAGCACATGGTCACTACAGTGCTCTCTCTCAAGTAGAACTGGTGTTTCCTAAAGGGGACCCCATTTTGGAAAAAGCAATGGTTGTACTTTTAAGACTATCTTCATCCTGAAGTTTGTTCCAATGTAACTGACCTTGCCAAAGATATCTCAGGGTTAGCTTTCCCTGGGTTTGAACAATAATTTGGCAAAAAGAAATGGTAATAGATTAAAGGAAGAGAAGAAAGATTGGCTTGACTGGGAGGGACTCAAATTATGATAGAATTTTGCAAGCTTCTCTGGGCTATTGATAAATATCTCCTTTGTGTAAACTTCATCAATGTTGTAAAATGTTATGAAATGATAAGGGATATTTAAAGAGAAGAAAAGACAACATTGTAAGCCGGCGCCGTGGCTCAACAGGCTAATCCTCCGCCTTGCGGCGCCGGCACACCGGGTTCTAGTCCCGGTCGGGGCACCGGATTCTGTCCCGGTTGCCCCTCTTCCAGGCCAGCCCTCTGCTGTGTCCCAGGAGTGCAGTGGAGGATGGCCCAGGTGCTTGGGCCCTGCACCCCATGGGGAGACCAGGAAAAGCACCTGGCTCCTGGCTCCTGCCATCGGACGAGTGCGGTGCGCCGGCCGCAGCGCGCCGACCGCGGCAGCCATTGGAGGGTGAACCAACGGCAAAGGAAGACCTTTCTCTCTGTCTCTCTCTCTCACTGTCCACTCTGCCTGTAAAAAAAAAAAAAAAAAAAAGAAAAGACAACATTGTATGTGAGTGAGGCTGCATCTTGACCTAGGTTCATAATGTGTATTTCAGACATGTGTAGACATGTCAGATGGGTACTGTGCAAGGGAGTAGACAGGGAAACTTGACTGTAAGGAGAGAACATTCCCACTGATACAGAGGGTGGGCCTGGAGAAGGAAGGGATCCAGATTGCCTAAAAGTATTGTGAGAATTATGTTGAGTCAGTCCCATACTTTATCCCTCTCTCCAAGATAGGGAGAGGCTGAATTAAGAATGTAAATTTTTGTTAAGAATTTCCCATGTGAAACAGAGGCAATCCATTTAGAGGGAAGGATTGAACATTGGGAAAGAGGAAGTGCACAAAACTCTGATTTACATTTTTGTTCTTCTTTTAAATTCAAGAACCAAAAATTCAGTTATAGACTGGAAAGTTTAGAACTTTCCCATTAAACCATCAGAGCCTACTCAGAATCTAGTTTTTGTCCTGTGTCTGCACATTGAGGCTGTGTTGGGGTGAGGAGAGTAACAAGCACATCCTAGCCTCTGGTTTATTAACATTTGATGTGTCAGGATCATTTGGATGCTTGATCTGCCATGTTTTCTCCATATTCCTTTCCTTCATTCCAAGATAACTAAAATCATATCAAAAGACCACTATCCTTGAATTACTAAACATGAAAAGTTTCCCAATACTAAGCGTTGCCAAAGGTATAAAACAACTGAAAATCTTGTTATTTGCTGGGGGAATGCTAAGTGGGTTAGCCACCTTGAGAAGAGTTAGGCAGTTTCCTATAAAGTTAGCCAGGTACCTACCCTATGATCTACACAATGTAATTCCAGATATAACTGAAAACACATGTGTACATAAGATTTCTCAGTCAATATTTCTCCTGGAGTTATTCTAAAATGGAAGCCAAAAAAAAATGCCTACGGACTGATGACTGGATGAACAAATAATGATATATAAGTATCTCTACAATGAAATAGTACCCTAAAGTGAAAAGAACACATTCATGATATGTACAGCAGCAAGGATGAATTTTGGAAATGTTATGCTGTGCAAGGAAGCTGTCCACTGTCCACATGGACTAAGTGGTGATCCCAGCTGAGAACCAGGGCAGCCACAGAAGGCCAGCTCAAACACGTCCTCAATCAACCTTTATGATGCCATATTTACATCCCCCCTGCCACTGTGCGCTAAATTTTCTTACTCTGTTTCTCCTCGTCCCTTCTCTCCTGGGCCAGTGGATACGATTTATCATCTTTCAAAATCAAAGTCAGTGCGTCATGCAGACTATCCTGTTTTCTTCGCAGCTCCAGGCACAATAGCACCAGCGCTGGGCATGCAGGCTCAGTTCTGGATGACACATCACTCATTTCATTTTGTTAATTGGACTCTCCAAGAATGGGCTCCTTCAGATCAACATCTGTTTGCTTCATCTGTGTATACAAGCTTAGAGTGCTGTGCCCAGAATCAGCTTCTGAAATGTGTTCACCAGACTTACTATGTTCTTTTTGATGAGAAAAATAACGACATGAACCACCTTGTATGTGTAAAAATCATAGACTTCTATGGTGATGATTAATTTTGTTAGTGAAATCCTAGTATGTAGCAGAATAATTGAGAATGGTGAACAAATTCAAATTTTCCTTCCAATAAATCCTTCTTACGGCATGTAAATCCTTTACAACCCCATGCTGTTCTGAAGTTGCAAAAGAGAATTTTAGGTCACTGAAACTTTCTTGAAAATTGCATAGTTGATTTTGATAGTTTGGTTTTCATTTTGCTACTGTTTCTTAACTGTATTTGGAAAATTAAATAGCTACTATAATTTTAGGAGTACAGACAAACTAAAATATTACTAAGTAACAAAAAAGTATGGACAAATGAATTTAATTTTAATATTGATCAAAATATAGGGAGGTGTCATTAAATTGTTTTAAAATCCAAATTGTTAAACAAAACAACTTTGGCTTAATTGTTTTTGTGAGGGCTATATTTGGAAAGACTGATCAATGAGACTGAGTCTGGTCCGTAGGTAGGAGGAAGACATTGACTTATCTCCAGTGTAAGGTGGGTGATTCTGCCTGGTATTATAGACTTATAATGGAAATGTACAAAGAGCATTAAAATTATTTGGAAGTTTGATGTTTGCAATTTCTCAGAATATTGGATTCAGTAATTCCAACTCAGAAAGTTCAGTTTTGACAAGTAAACAGCCTGTCATGAGAACAGTGGAATTTGATGATTTATGAATGGTTTGGATGCCAGGTAAGGTACATCTTTTAATTTCAACCTTAAAACATGGAAGAAAAGGTAATGAACAAAAAATGGTCAATGAGACCTGACTGAGAATAATATCCATCTGGAATACAAATTCTAGAACTGCAAGAAAAGATAAATCTTGGCAGTGTGATGGGTGGAATATAATACTTTCAGTAGATACTAACATCATCGTCTAACTGGAGCCTCTCCCTGCGGACAGCAGGATTCCGGGGCTGAATCTTGCTAAGTGAAAGGCATCTCTGGAAGAGAAGTATCCTCTTGCTGCTACATCAGCGCTGAGTCAACACAGAATACATTAGATAGCGTAGCATTGTGGCTGTGGGTAGCAGTGGCAAATGTTCATGAAATATAACATGAAAAGACAATGCCAGGACCAGCCTACACCTGATGACAAGATGTGCAGCCACGGACAAGCTGCACCCCTCCTGTGGGAGCTGTGCTCTCAGAAAACAATTTCTGAAATTCAACACTGGGATAAAGAGACCCCTGTGTGCCATAGCTCCTGTCCTTTCCCCTCCCCCTCAGACTGCTGGTCCTCATGGAATCCTTTTCTTCCACTCAGTTGTTAACCAAGTTCAACCAGTAAATAATCCTTTCGATTACATTTCCATTATTCAATTGCCACTGTACTTACAGTTGCTATAACTCAGGTTGGACTCTGATTTATACAATATTTAATAACTGGCTGAGGTTTTCTAAAAACTTTCTGCTGTATAATTTAATTCACTGATGGGTGGTCAATCTTCATTAACCTGTATCTTTCTTCCACTCATGTATCTGTTCTGATGAGTTTCATGACAGTGCTTAATTACCAGTGCTAATCTCTATAAAATTCATAGAAACAGGAGGTATGAGAGTTACAACAAAATGATTCTTCTAATTTGACTTCATTATAGCATCCTGAGCATGTAAGGACCAAAAAAAATACTGCTTGCTTTTTAAAATGTGTCTATCATTTCGATAGCACTCTTTCTTACACGCCCACTTACCAACTATTGGTCAAAGTCTTTCTTTGGAACCAACATTTGGAGTCTCTTATTCACAGTATACATAGAGAGTGATTACTTTCTGCTTGCTACCTTAGCAGAATAATTGGAACAAATACATTTTCAGGCTCACTCCAAGTGGTTCATTTGCAAGTATAAGTAGGTTGCTAGATGGATTTGGAAGTGTATCTTTTGTATGGCCAACTGTTCTTTTCTTAAAGTTAGTAAAGTTTCACAACTTTGAGGTTTGTGAAATGGGAAAACTGTAATTTTAGCAGACAGTGTTGCTCTTAGGCGTGGACAAACTTGGGTCCTTGCCCAGCTCCCCAACTGCAGGGTTGTGCTGCTTATGAGGTTGCCAGGGGCTCCGTTTTGTGCTAATAGACCACAAGTTTTCTTTTGGGGTTTCTATTGTAAAGGATGATAAAAACAGATTCTTACAGAAAACTCAGTAGAAATGTACAGTGCTGATACCAGAAACATTGAAAAAATGTCTTATTTTAGTATTCGTTACATCTCTTCTCTCTCTCTCTCTCTCTTTCTCTCTCTCTCTTTCTCTGTCTCTCTCTGGCAGAAAACAGAAGCACAGGCTGGCTCGGCTGGCACCTCAGCTCAAAAAAAAAAAAAAAGAAAGAAAAAAGAAAAAAAAAGGAAAGAAAAATCAGAAGAAAGGAAAGTTGAGGCACAGATGGCAGCAAACACTTTCAGAGCCTGCATGATGGAAAGTTCTGAGAGAATGTGAGGGGTTGGGCAGCCGTCCCTTTGATAGGGGTTTTTTCAAAGATTTCTTCCTCAGGGTAGGTTAGAGAAAGGAGACAGGTTGGGAATGTGTACAGGGGGAAAAAAAGATTAAGTCACCCCCAAAGAGAAAGAACTGTATAAAAGAGGTGAGCAGTTTGAAATTCTCTGGATAATTACTCTAAGTGAAGGGAGGAAAGCAGTCCTGGCCCCGGGGCCACTCTGACTTCTTTCAGGCAAACCTTCATCAAGTAGACAAGAAAAGGGCAGCTTCTCAAGTCAATCCAAATTGCTCTCTTTCTATAAAATCCTCCTGACCAGCTTTGATGCTTAATCTTAGAAGCAACGGCCATCTTATATGATTCTCACTTACGCAAGAGACTCCCCAGTCCCACTCAGTGCCCTCATAGCACAGGGTGAGATACCTTAGCCATGACTCTAAAGCACATGTGCTCAGATTCCAAGTGATAGCAAACACCCAATGAAACAATGAAAGAATGTCTATCTACAAGGTTTTTTTTTTTTTACACTAAATTATTATACAATGGTAAAATTGGTATTTTCAACCTAGGAAATTTGTAATTGTATCACATGCAGACATAGAATAAATAACAGCAAGCGATATTTAGTTGATGTGGAGTAAGTATGCATTCTCAACTTTGGGAGTTCCTCAAAACTCTTCCTTTATGAGTCAGAATGAATTTGTGATTCTCCACAGTAAGGACTCCAAAGACAGAGCCTTCATTTTAGAGAAACAGTTCTAGATGAATGATTAGAAACAGCAAAAGACTGCTGGGACAAATGGTGTTGAACATAAGTGAATCATAGGCTCAATGGAAACTTTTGATTTCTTTAAACTATCCACCATCTGGATACCTTGCTACTCTCTGCCAAACACCCTTCATCCAAGTGCAGCACCCAAAGTGGTGCTGATGACACTCCTATCCATCCAGCTCAGGATATAGCCCTGCTGAACTCCACGTAGCCTCTGGATGGAAATGCCTTTCTCTAAAATCTCCATCCAAAATCACCTGCTTTGACCCTCGTTTCCTAGGATTTTCCTGGAGTGCCTTGTGACTAAATACAAATCTGCTGAGACTCTGCTAACATTCGTGTTCTGAAAGGCATACTGAAGACACTTTACCAAAAGCACGTTTCTTACCCAGAGAAACGCAAATGCTGTAAAGGATCACAGAAGGATTTGGGGAAAAGCAGGACCTTATATTATGCTCAAATGAAATTAATTTGGTCTATACCTAGATCTATATGGCAGCTATATAGATACCAGAAATAGGCTTACAGAGTGTCTTGAACTAGAAAATTAATGCCCTGTTAAATAATTCAGTTTCTATTATATTCTGATTGATAATTACCATGTAGAATTAAGGAGAAAGTGGTAATAGAGATAACTATTTAAATAAAAAATTCAAGAAATGTCGATTCTTAAGTGAATCTCCGAATTTTTAATGCTGGTTTATTTAAAAGTCAACCATATAAGGCCGGTGTTGTACAGTAGGAGGTTATACCCCTTGCTGGGGTTGCTGGCATCCCACACTGGAGTGTCAGTTCCAGTCCCCACTGCTCCACTTCTGCGAATGCTGAGGAAGCAATAGCTGATATCCCTAAGATTTGGGGCCCTGAGAGAAAAGAATGGAGTTCCTGGTTCCCAGATTTGATCTGGCCCAGAGCTGGCTGTTGTGAACATTTGAGGTGTGAACCAGCAGATGGGAGAGCTCTCTGTCTCTGTCTCTCCCTCTCTGTGTCACTCTGACTTTCAAATAGATAAATGTTTTAAAACAACATGTGCTTGATAAAAACAAGACTGAAGGTTGAATATAACCTATGACCATCATTCTTTCAGGAGAAGCTGCCAGCGTTTGATGCCTTCCTCAGACAGACTGAGGATCTGATTACGAGATCAAAGGAGGAAGGTTGGGTGATAGTGGTAAAGGAAGAGCTCCTAGACCCTAAAGTCATGAAAATAGATTGTGTGTCAACACAATGCTACTCAGCAACAAAGTAGTTGTAATATGTAATGAATTTTACAGTTCTTCAAGTAATTTAAAAGTAAATGATTAAAGAAGAACTAAAAAGCTTGTAGTCAGTAATAATTAAGTAGGTTATAAGCTTTTCTCTTTTTTAGTCGAATGACTTTTACGCAAATTATCCTCTCACCTAATTTTTTTCTGCAGAGACCAAAAAAAAAAAAAAACCAATTAAAAAAAAGGAAAGTTTTTTTGTGTCAATGTTGCTTTTTTCATTGCAGCATTGAAGAGAAAAAGGAGTAGACCAAATTTGCCATTTTTAAGTGTTTGCATGGTTCACTGAATGTGTTAACAATGTCTTTGGCACCATGTTGCCTTTTGTGTTGATTTTTTTTCATATCAAGTTAAAGTTCACCTTTGCTAGTCCAGTTTCTATAGTAGTATCAAGTAAGGCGATAATAGGTGAAAAATTGATATGAAACAAAAGAACTTGATACAGAGATCATCAGAAAATATTGTGAACACTTTATCCAATATTATAAAAGAAAATGAATTATTTATTGCCCTTGGTTATTAACTCAACAGTGAAGTAGGGCCAAAATATACATAAAAATGAAATAAAACAATTAGATAACAATCTAAAGTGGCTAATTATTATTAATTCATTTGGTATTCATTGTGACTGTGCTGGTCATAATGAATTCATTCAGTATTAATGGGAATGCTCAGGAGCAATTTCATTATAATGTGAGTTTAATTCATGTACCATTAATATAAAGCTATACAAAACGTATATTTATTTTTTGGATACTGTACATGATCCCTACTTCTTAGGCACACTGCTCGAGGATTTTGCTTTTCAAAAACATGGGGCAAATATCCCAGATTTAACAAAAATTCAGTTATTCATCTTCAGCCACACCTGTAAGGCTAGAGTTGATGGATGTGTGAGTTACTAAATTGTTCTATGACATTTGGAAAGTACAGGAGACAATGACTACTGTGGAATTGAAAATGTCAATATTTACTAATATTTCAGTATTTCATGCTTGTCAAACTTTCAATATTTTGCCAGGAAATAGTAAAGACCCTTTGGACTTTACATCTTCAGTTTTTGTGGACAGCAGGGGATAAATCATACATTTGGAACATTTCTTGAAACAATATTTACTATTTACAAAAATATTTCCTTCACACCCAAAATCTCATGATAAGAATTTAATTATCTTTAATGAATGGTACTAGATATTTATGACAGATTTTGAGGAAAACCTGTAGCAAATTTCTTTATAGAAATCCAACAAGGCAAAAGAAACATATTTAGTATTGTGTTGACCATTACTTATTCCAAGTGAGCCTCTACAACATTTTGCTAAATTGCATCAGAACGAATAACATCAGACGAACAAACATTAAAAGATCAAATAACAGTGCCACTAAAACAGCTTTTAACCCTTTGGGCAATTACTCAGCAATGTGTCAGAAAGCAAGTGACCTTGAAATGCATTCCTTGAAATGTTATACTTTAATACATAGAATACAGGTGAGGTAGCTTGAGACATATGTGCATATAATTTGCTCTTTTATCATTATTGTGTAAATAATTAATTGGAATAAAGTTATCTTGAAACAACAATAGAGACTGCTTCCTAACTCTTGGGCTTCCATTGCAAATTATAAATCATTGAAATTTAATAAGTAGCTACTTTTGAACTGTTTAAAAAGTTTCAAAAATATAAAATAATTGATAAAATCACAAATTAGCAATATTTTAAAGATTTATTCTACTGTCTGAAATAGCTGTAATACATGTTAAAATGGATAAAATAACAGTATTAAGACACTAAATATCAAGGAATGAAGATACTTAGTTACAAAAGAAAGGAAACACAGATATTCCTGTGATTGCTGAGATTACTCTCTGAAGGCAGAATTTCTGAGCCACAGCATTAGGAGGAGCAACCCATGTCGGGTCTGGGCACTTCTCTGTGTTGTTGATACAAATTTAGAGTTCAGAGAGACTCTAGCTAAGGTTGTGGAGCAAAGTTTTAGAGAGTAGAGAAAGTGTGTCTCTGTGTGTGTGTGTGTGTGTGTGTGTGAGAGAGAGAGAGAAGGAGAGAGAGAGAGAGAGAGAGAGGGAGGGAGACTCAAAAACCTCCAGAGGGCCCTCAGGAGCCATCTGCTGAGTGGTAATCATTGCATATGCAACAGAAAACTACTCAAGAATGGGAAAATAACTTCCTAATAGTGGAATGGAACATTTCAGGATACAGAGCTAAGACTAGATTTTGTTCACTTAGACCATAATAGAAGAATCTTGGTAGATAACTGAGAATGATCTCTGTGAGAATGGAAGCAAACTACTGATAGGTGAAGTGATCAGGAAGCTACGGCCTCAGGAATTGTGCAAAACCAGCCATCAGCTGAACTCTACTGATAAGGATTAGAATTTTTTAAAAAGTAGGTTTCAAAAGAATCAAGTTATTTCCAACGAAATTAATGGCCATCAGAAAAAAGTTAAGTAACTATTATATGAATAAAAAAGGTCCAGTAGCCAGGATAACAGACTTCATAATGTATGGGATATGTATGCAACATGAAAGATGGGCATTTGGTACAGCAGTTAGCATGCTGCTTGGTGTGCCCACAATCCCATACCAGGGTGCATGGATTTGAATCTCAGCTATGCTTCTGACTCCAGCTGCCTGTTAATGTGCATTCTGAGAGGCAGTGGTTGATGGCTCTCATACTAGAATCCCTGTCAAGAATGTTGGAGATCTGGAATAAATTCAAGACTCCTGGCTTTGACCTTGCCCAACACTGGCTATTACAGAATTTGAGAAGTGAACTGGCATGTAGGACCCCTCTCTCTGTCTCATTCTCTCTCTGTCTGTCTGTCTGCCTCTTCTTTGAAAATAAGTTAAATATGAAAGAAATTTTAAAAATATAAAAAAATGCCATCTCACTAGTCCAACTGATCAATTTTAGTTCACAATTGATCATACTGATAGGTCTAAGAGTCAAAGGTATCACACAAACAACACTAGTGTCTGCTAATACTAACTGATAGAATAGAAAAGGGAATGAATGATCCAACATGGGAAGCGGGATACACAGCAGACTCATAGAATGGCAGATGTCCTGAATAGCACTCTGGCCTCAGAATCAGACCTTAAGGCATTTGAATCTGGCTGAAGAGCCCTTGAGAGTGTTTTAGACATGGAAAGCCAAGACACTCTGGAAAAAAAAAAGACTAAATGACAGAAAGATCTCTGTGGAAAAAACGGGCCATCAAAGAAGGAGGTACCTTTCTCTGAAGGGAGGAGACTTCCACTTTGACTATGACCCTGTCTAAATAAGATCAAAGTCCGCGAACTCAAAAGGCTTCCATAGCCTTGGCAACTCATGACAAGAGCCTAGGGAGATTACTGATGCCATAAACAAGAGTGTCAAATTGTTAAGTAAACAACAGGAGTCATTGTGTGTACTTACTCCTCATGTAGGATCTCTGTCCTTAATGTGTTGTCCAATATGAAGTAATGCTATAACTAGTACTGAAACAGTATTTTACACTTTATGTTCTGTGTGGATGCAACCTGATGAAATCTTTACTTAATATATACTAAATCACTCTTTTGTATATAAAGATAATTGAAAATGAATCTTGATGTGAATGGATTGGGAGAGAGATCGGGAGATGGGAGGGTTGCAGGTGGGAGGGAAGTTATGTGGGGGAAAATCCATTGTAATCCATAAACTGTACTTTGGAAATTTATATTTATTAAATAAAAGTTAAAAAAATATAAAAATGCAAAGAAGCAGAAATATATACATAAATAAGGAGAAAAATTAGTATGTAGAAACAGGCCCAGAAATGACATGGAAGTTTTACATTAGTAAACAAAGCAATTAAAACAGCTTTCATAAACAGAATACAGATTGAGTATGGTAAGTAGATATACAGAATATTGAAAAGAGTTACAAATCAAACTTGTAGAATTGACTACTAGTTCCTAAGATGAAAAATACATTGAATTACCATAACAGCAAATTAGATCTCACAGAAGAAAAGGTTTGTAAGCTTGAATAAATATTCACACAAACTATTCAAAGTAAATCACAAAGAGAAAAATTATTTAAAAATTGGTCTTATTAGCTATTTGGAGAAAATTAAGTCTACCTAATATTCATATAACTGGGGTTTCAGGAGAAATGAAAGAGGTGACAACCAGAAAAAATATCTGAGGAATTTTCTACATAGGAGGAAGAATATAAACCTACAGATAAAAAGTTCAGTGAACTCTATAAAAACCACACAGGAAACCACATAAGATGTGGCACAATCAAAATAGTTAAAACCACTGATAAAGAGCATTTTTTAAAAGTAGAAAAGAAGGACTAGATATATGTAGAGATATTGCAAATTTTTGTCACTAACAGTGCGAGCTAGAAGACAGTGGAGAAATATTCTTAAAATATTGAAACATAACAAACTCTACAAGTCTCTAAAGTCCATACTCACAAAAAATATATCTTAGAAACAAAGTAACATAAATACTCAAATTCAAAATATTTTTAAATATCAGAAGTAATTTTTCATTACATGGAATCTTAAAAGCAATCTTTTAGCAAATGAACAATAATGTTAGATTGAAATTTGGATCTATTTGAAACAAGCATGTGCACTGGGAATGATATGCATGTGCAATATAAATTGTTTCACATCATTTTATATCTCTTTAAAATAATATACTTCTGGAAGCAAACAAAATGTTGGAATTAAAAACAAATGTAGAAATAAATGAATGGCCGTCACAACACTGAAGACAGTAGTGGTAAATAGAAGTGCATTTTTGTCAGGATCATATGTTTGAATCAGTGTAATATTCTTGTAGTTATAAAGTGATAAATTAAGAAGTCATATCCAGGGACTGGCTCTGTGGTGTAGTGGGTAAAGCTGCAACCTGCAGTGCATCCCATATAGGCACTGGTTCAAGACCTGGCTCTCTGCTATGGTCTAGGAAAGCAGTAGAAGATGGGTCAAGTTCTTGGGCTCCTGCACCCATGTGTGAGACCCAGAAGAAGATCCTGGCTCCTGGCTTTGGATTGGCATAGCTCCAGCCATTGCAGCCATCTGGGGAGTGAATCAGAGGATGGAAAACCTCTCTCTCTCTCTCTCTCTCTCTCTCTCTCTCTCTCTCTCTCTTTCTCTTTCTCTTTTTCTCTCTCTGCCTCTCTGTAACTCTACCTCTAAAATAAATAAATAAACCTTTAAAAACCAGATCCAAAAAATCTACTTTAAAGATGACAATAAAGTAGTTGTAAGTTGATAAGGTCACAAAGGGTATAAAGTAAAAGCATAGGTGGCAGCATAGCCTGTAAAGCTACCACTTAGGATGCTAGCATCCGATATGGACACCACTTTGTGTCCCAGGTGCTCCTCCTCCTATTCAGCTCCCTGCTGATGACCTGGTAAAAGCAGCAGAAGATGGCCCAGTGCTTTGGCCCCTACTACTCACTGGGATTACCTGGATAAAGAACCTGGTTCTTGGTTCTGGCATGGGCCAGTCCTGGCTATTGTGGGACTTTAGGGAGTGAACCAGTGGATAGAAGATCTCTCTCTTTCTTGGGTGGGCACTGTGGCTTACTTTGCTAATCCTCCACCTGTGGCGCTGGCACCCTGGGGTTCTATTCCCAGTTGGGGAGTGGAGTACTAGTCTCGGTTGCTCCTCTTCCAGTCCAGCTCTCTGCTGTGGCCCAGGAGGGCAGAGGAGGATAGCCCAAGTGTTTGGGTCCCTGCAGCCGCATAGGAGACTGGGAGGAAGTACTGGGTTTCTGGCTTCAGATGAGTGCGGTGCTGGCCGTGGCGGCTGGCCATGAGGGGAGTGAACCAACCACGGAAAGAAGGCCTTTCTCTATGTCTCTCTCTCACTGTCTATAACTCGCAAAAACAAACAAACAAACAAAAAAACAGAAAACACTTTCTCTCTCTGTAAGTTTCAAATAAATAAAACTGTTTAAAAATGGAAGCATACGGCGCTGGCACACCGGGTTCTAGTCCCGGTCGGGGCGCCGGATTCTGTCCCGGTTGCCCCTCTTCCAGGCCAGCCCTCTGCTGTGGCCCGGGAGTGCAGTGGAGGATGGCCCAGGTGCTTGGGCCCTGCACCCCATGGGGAGACCAGGAAAGCACCTGGCTCCTGGCTCCTGCCATCGGACAAGCGTGGTGCGCCGACCGCGGCGGCCATTGGAGGGTGAACCAATGGCAAAAGGAAGACCTTTCTCTCTGTCTCTCTCTCTCACTGTCCACTCTGCCTGCCAAAAAAAAAAAAAAAATGGAAGCATAAAGTAATTGAAAGATTGCTTAAAAAGGGAAGTTTGACACAACACGTGTAAAATAACAAATATTTAACTAGAATATTTAATTTCAAATACATCAATAATTATATTACGGGCCCAGCATCACAGCACCGGCATCCCATATGGGCACTGGTTCTAGTCCTGGCTGCTCCACTTCTGATCCAGCTCTCTGCTATGGCCTGGGAAAGCAGTAGAAGATGGCTCAAGTCCTTGGGACCCTGTACCCACATGGGAGACCTGGAAGAATCTCCTGGCTCCCACGCAGCTCCAGCTGCTGCGGCCAAATTGGGGAGTGAACCATCGGATGGAAGACCTTTCCCTCTCTGCCTCTCCTCTCTGTGTAACTCTGACTTTCAAATAAAAAAAAATCTTAAAAATAAATAATTACACTAAGTGTAAATTACCTAAAAACTCAAATTAAAATACAGAGATTGTCAGATTTAATTTTTTTTAAAAAAGACCCACATGTCAAGAAGCATGTGCATTCTGACATTTATTGCCTGCCTGTTCAGCGTAATCAAGAAATGGGAATAACACATGTCCACCAACTAATGAATGGATAAAGAAAACGTGGTATAGACATACGGTGGAGTACTACCTAACCATTAAAAGGATGAAACCCTGCCACTTACAAGAACATAGATAGAGCTGATGATCCTTATGCTTGGTGAAATTAGCCAGAAATAGAAAAATAAGTACCACATGATCTCATTCAACTGTAGAATCTACAAAAGTTCATGTCAAAGAAGTTGAGAATTTAATGGTGATTACGAGACTGGTAAAGAGAGAGGCATAAAGAAAGATTAATCAGTGGGTACTAAATTATAATAACATAGATGAAAGAATTTCTATTATTCTATTTCACAGTAGGGTGACTACAGATATTAATAATGTATAATTATTTAATTATTACATAATAATGTAGTATTTTTATATTTCAAAATAGCTAGAGAAAATTATTTTATGTTTTAATTAAAACAAAATGATAAGTTTTAGGTGGGATAGATGATGTTTACCCTGATTTGAATATTACATAATGTTTAGATGTATGAACACATCATGTGACACCTCACAATTATGTACAATTTTATGTGTTAATTGAAAAACAAAAGACACAGCTACATTACCAAATAGACTAAAAATAAGAGGAAATAAAATAATAGTACATAATAATACTAATAAAAAATAAGCTGGACTGGCAATATAAATATAAGGCAGACTACACAGCAAAAAATATCACTATAATAATAACATGATAGATTTATCAGATGACACAAAAAATTCTACACATGCAGAAACTCAATAGAGATTCTAAGTACATGAAGTTAAACCTGATAAAACTTCAAAATATCTGGAAAACTCTAATTGTCAGAAACTACACAAGTAAATACTACCTTTTGAAGCACCATTATATAAGATATAATCATCTGAAGGATTTTTTTTTGTACAAAATGCTTAAATCAGCAAATCAAAAAAGTCTCAAAGCAATTATCTCAGCTTCTACTTTTGAAATCTGAGGTAGAGATGGAGAGAGAGGAAGAATTAGATTCAAAATGTAGAGAAGAAAAGACAAAATAATGATAAAAGTGGAAATCAGAAAAACATAAAATATTGAAACAGTGAAACTACAACTATTAAATTTCATTCTTCGAGAAGATGTCAAAAACAGAATACTCCACTCAGATTTATCAGTACAAAAGAAGAAAAAATTCCCAATATTAGGAAGGAAAGGGGTGATTCAAAGTGGGATCTGAGCTCTGTGAATAAGAAAAGCAACTAATCTGTTGAGTGCTGGTGATGGCATCAGTCAGTTACGCAGACTGTGAGAAAATGGGGAATGGGCTAACATTTTATCCTAACACCAAAAAATAAAAAAAGTAAAGAAAATGGTAGACAAATATACTTCATGCATATACACTCCAAAATTCCTCATGATATTTTGGCCAATTTAATTCATCATTATATAGAAAGAATAAGCTTTCTGATCAAGTTAGATTTATTTTAGGTATGCAAAACTGATTTAGCATTCAAAAGTCAATTAATGTATTACAAAAATAAACCAATATAATATGCTCTATTAGGTTTACAGGTAAAAAACATGTGATCTTATCAATATATATATAAAAAATTTGAGAAAATCCAAAGTCTGTTCTTGTGAAAACTTTCTTCTAAGAAAACTAGAAGTATAAAGTAGCATTCTAGATTGATAGACCTTGAAGCTGACAACTAATGATGTCATTGTTTTTTTTTTTTTTTTTTGACAGGCAGAGTGGACAGTGAGAGAGAGAGACAGAGAGGAAGGTCTTCCTTTCAAAATTGCCAATTGGGCCACATCATGTATCTGCTTAAAACTCCTTGCCATGAGCTGTACATATTTCAGCCATGTTCAAGGATTCTTTTTTTTTTTTTTTTAACAGGAAGAATGGACAGTGAGAGAGACAGGGAGAAAGGTCTTCCTTTTCCGTTGGTTCACCCCCCAAATGGCCACTGCAGCCGGCACACTGCACTGATCCGAAGCCAGGAGCCAGGTGCTTCCTCCTGGTCTCCCATGCAGGTGCAGGGCCCAAGCACTTGGGCCATCCTCCACTGCACTCCTGGGCCACAGCAGAGAACTGGACTGGAAGAGGAGCAACCGGAACAGAATCTGGAGCCCTGACTAGGACTAGAACCCGGGGTGCTGGCGCCGCAGGTGGAGGATTAGCCCAGTGACCCATAGCACCGACAACATTCTTGGAAGGGAGAGGCTTGTTGGCTCCCATCCAACAGCGCATCCGCAGCACCCAGTTGACGGCAAATGGTAAGCCCCCAATAAAAAGTATTCACGAGTAATGTAGTGACTGGAAAACATAGGGACTATGAGAATTGTAAAGTCAGCCGTGATCCAGGTCAACACCAGGCAGAGCGAAGATGAGGGGATTTTAAGTCACCAGGTCCTTTACTCTTAGAAGCTTAGCAAGTTTATAAAGTTCCTGACAAATACAGGAGTCGCTTTCGTGCAATGCCCTTCCTTCTTGATTGATCGTAAGTCTGTGCTTGTGAAGTCCTGACTCTGTGAGAAGATGAATTACACACAGGACTTGGCTACTATTGGTCACTACTGCCTTCATCCTCTATCGACAGCGGGGGAAACAGTCAAGGGAGGACATAGACTGTTTTGAGTCCTGTATTGATGGCTTCCTGTTGTTTGACTCCATGTACAGGATTTGGTGATGGATGAACCTGTAGGAGATCTGTATTAGCTGCTGGTTATTGATGTTTTTGCAGGACTTGCATCTTGAGAACCTCTTGAGAGTGAGGGTCAGTGGGACATTTTTCTAGGAAATCCAAATAAAATAGATTTGTATTCTCCACACTTTTTTTTCAAGTACATTTTTAATAAAACTTATCTTAATTACAAAGACGGGGCATTCTTTAAGTGAAACTTCTACTTTAGAACTTGAAAATTTAAGAGTACAAACATCATTTTTGCAAGATGTCTCTGTGCTTATCTGACTGAGTTCATCCAACAAGGGTCTCAAGGCACACTGGCATGAAAGGGAGTTACCCCTCAGATCCTAACACTTTGGCAACTAATGGAACAAGATCACAAGTGAAATTGGAAAACTCCAATAAAGAAAATCTAACTGTCATCTTACATATAGACATGTACCAGCATGCTAATTTATTAGGAGACACTGAGTAATTGCATTGCACTTCCTCATAGAGAATAGTATTTCGAAGAGTTGGATGATCAGCCTGGAGAAGTATTTTTCATTGTGCAAACATTAATAGGTGTGACTCAGGTATGGAGCTCAAAGCCCCAAATCCATTGCTTTAAATTTCCCATAGCTTGTGCCTTTTCAGCTTCAGTACTACTGACTCAAATGTCCCTTCCATAGAGAGGAAGTTTCTGCCCACTGTATGTAAATTAGACCTTCTTCTTTCAGTTTTTATCCCTTTATTCTGCTTGTCCTGTGTCACTGCACTTAGCACTACCCACTGTTTCATTGTCTATGACTTTGCTTTTCTGTTGTCCTTCTCATGGAATGAAAGTCATTTTTTCTACCACGCCTTTGAAATATTCACAAATCTATCCCCAGTGTCAATAATCATAGAATGGTAAATCCTGAATATATATCTGTTGAGCAGATAAATGCATTAAATGCATGTGAGCTGGAATCAAGCTTCTGCTCCTTGGAGAATAAAAATAACGTTTGATCTCCTATCTGTGGTCATGGTTTTATCATCACAGAATGAGAGGGGCATTAGAAGCTAAATGATTCTACTCTCTAAGTGGTGTTGGGAAAAATGATACCCCAAATGACCTTAGACATGAAGTTTAAAGATTATAAAAGGAATCAGATAATTTTGTCACTGAGAAAATATTTTGTTATCAGTTTGTACGGGGGCATTCCACACAAAATTACATGATGAGATGGAGACATTGTGTGCATGTTACATGGATCATTTTTCAATTAGCAAAGTAGAATCCTCATACTGTAGGTTTTCTTAAGCTAACAGCAGCACAAAAATGTTCCGTTCCATCTTCCCATTCGATGGTGTCGTTTGAGGGGAGATATCAGCATTTGCCCATTACTGTTCTCTTGGTGCATTTCCATGTGTCCGTGGCTTGACTTTCCATAAAGACGTGGATCCTGACCTGGAAATTGTCAAAAAGGTTTCAATTTCCCATTTCTGCTTTCTAAATAACATTTGTATGTGTTATAAAAGGGATGATTTATCTCCATTCTAATTTCACAGTGGTGGGCTGAATATGATGGGCAATCACTTGGGACATCTGCAAGGGATCAGAGTTAAGTGAAGAAACCGAATGGCTTCACAAGACCCCTACCTTACACCTTATACAAAAATCCACTCAACATGGATCAAAGAACTAGAGATGTGCCACGACACCATGAAACTAATTGAGAGCATAGGGGAAACCCTCCAAGATATTGGAACGGGCGAAGAATTCCTGGAGAAGACCCCAGAGGCACGGGTAGTCAAAGATAAAATAAACAAATAGGATTACCTTAAATTGAAAAGTTTCTTTACAGAAAAGGAAACAGGAAAGTGAAGAGGCAACCAATAGAATGGGAGACGTTATTCACAAACTACACAACAGATAAAGGATTAACAACTAGAATCTATAAAATGATCAAGAAACACCACAGAATCAAAACAAATAACCCAATAAAAAGATGGGCCAAGGACCTTAACAGACATTTTTTCAAAAGAGGAAATCCAAATGGCCAACCAACACATGAAAAAATGCTCAGGATCCCTATCCATCAGGGAAATGCAAATCAAAAACACAATGAGGTTTCACCTCACTCCGGTTAGATTGGCTTACATACAGAAATCAACAAACAACAGATGCTGGAGAGGATGTGGGGAAAAAGGGACACTAATCCACTGTTGGTGGGAACGCAAACTGGTAAAGCCACTATGGAAGGCAGTTTGGAGAGTCCTCAGAAACCTGAATGCACTGCCATAGGACTCAGCCATCCCACTCCTTGAAATTTACCCAAATGGAATTAAAGGGGAGAAAAAAAGAGCCATTTGCATCTCAATATTTGTTGCAGCTCAATTCACAATAGCTAAGACATGGAATCAACCTAAATGTCCAACGGATGACTGGATAAAGAAACTATGGGATATGTACTCTATGGAACACTATATAGCAGTAAAACACAATGAAATCCAGGAATTTACAACAAAATGGAGGAAGCTGGAAAATATCATGCTGAGTGAAATAAGCCAGTCCAAAAGGGACAAATATTATATGTTCTCCCTGATCGATGGCAACTAAACGAGCATCTAAAATGATACCCATTGAAGTGAAATGGACACTATGAGAGACAATGAGATGATCAGCCCTGTCTAGACTATTGGGGAACAACTTACTATTTTATTCCTTTTAGTATTTTGTTGTTGTTGTTGTTGTTGCTTTGTTTTTTCTACATAAGACCACTGGTTGAACTCTGTAATCAATACACAATCATTCTTAGGCATTTAAAAATTAACAGAAAAATGATCTCTGTTAAACATAGGAGTGGGAATAAGAGAGGGAAGAGATATATAGCTCGGCACAGGCTCACTCAGACTTACCTCCAATGGTGGAAGTAGAAATGTGCCAGGGGATTTCAACTCAATCTTATCAAGGAGGCATGTACCAATGCCAGCACACTTGGTAAAATGATAAGTATAAGTACACAACCGATCAAAAAGATAAGATACGGTAAGTGTCGAAAAGATTTTGCAAACAAGACCAGTGTAAGCAAATAATGAAGGACAGAATTAAAAGGGAGAGAATGATCCTGCGGGGGAAGCAGGACACACAGCAGACTCATAGAATGGCAAATGCCCAAAACAGCACTCCGGCCTCAGAATCAACCCTTGGGGCATTCGGATCTGGCTAAAAGGCCCATGAAAGTCTCACAGGCATGGAAAGCCACGACACAACGGCAAAAACAATCTAAATGAAAGATCTTGATGAACAAGACCCCAGTGGAAGGTACAGGCCATCAAGGAGGGAGGCGCCTTTCTCTGAAGGGAGGAAGGACCTCCACTGTGATATGGCCTTGACTAACCAAGTTCAGAGTTGGTGAACTCAAGGGGCTTCCATAGCCTAGACAGCTCATGCCAAGAGCCTCAGGTGATTGCTGACGCCATAAATAAGAGTGCCAATTGTTAAATCAACAACAGGAGTCACTAGGTATAGGCTCCCCATGTAGGATCTCTGTCCTTAATGTGTTTTACTATGAAACTTATAAACAACACTACTAGTCAAACAATACCCTATACCTTGTGCGGTTGTGTGAGGGCAGCCTGTTGAAATCCTTGCTTAGTATAAACTAAGTTGATCTTCTGTATATGAAGGTAATTGAAAATGTAACTCGATGAAGGGTGGGATGGGAGATGGAGTGGGAGTGGGGAGGGCCACGGGAGGGAGGGAGGTTGGTGGGGGGAAGCCGCAACAATACAAAAGTTGCACTTTGTAAATTCACATTTATTAAATAATAATAAACAAATTTAAAAAAAAAAGAAACTGAATGGCTTCAATAACTGAAGGTCAATCCTTTGGTTGCTATTTGCATTTGTGAAAAATAAGAGGACCCAGTGGAGGTCTCCACTTACAGATCATCTAAATTAATTTCTGCTACAAAATCACTATAAGACTGTTAATATATAATCTTGGAGGAAATTTTAAAAATTCAGTCACAATGCTATGAAAGCAAGAAAACTACAAGTATCAGATGCTTATAATGTAAATAAATTATCAATGTCTATTTTAGAAAAAGAATAAAATTTTTATTTAAATCTACTCATTCAAGTATGAAACAGCCATGGATACATATATGAAATACATGGGAAAATAGCCATATTTCTTAAGAACTACATTTGTCTAGAAGTATCCATTTATTTGTAATAATTTCAAAATACTTTCTATATAAATATTTTTATCAATCATGTAGCAACAGTAACTGTAATAACAACTCAGTCTCAAAAAATAACCTTTGAAGTCTTATGGTGAGATAAAGTTTAAAAATAAAAATATGGGAGCTTATACATTTTATAAAGTTATCAATAATTCTTTTAGGAATAGCGTATACATTATCTTAAGGTAAAATTTTCTGAGAGATTGAAATGGAAGCACAAACTCTTGTAGATATTTATTCATTAATGAATTGAAGCCTAGCACCTCAACCAAGCTTCGTGAATGTCAGGTACCAGTTCTTGTTTTTGTTGTTTGACTTCATTTTTCATCTCTGAATTGCCCACATGATAAACAAAACAGTGCTTTTCAAAACCTGAGAGTATATAAGAATTCTCTGGGATTTATGTTACAATACACATTTTGATTCATTAGGAGTTGGATGACATCCCATGTTCTGCCTTACTCTCCAGCTCCAAGCAGATAGTGATGTTTCCAGTCTGCTCATCCAAGGACCACATATTGAGAAGCAAAGATTTAGTTAGTGTGTTTAAATGAATGAATAAATGCATGTGGACTGAATTAGTGGGAATGAATAAGTTTTTTTTAAAGGAAATTAGAAACAATTCTAACTGCAAGACTATAATCAAGTTGATAATTTAAATATTTAAATAGAATTTGAATATCTAGATTGACAATTATAACATTTACTAATTGCTTATTAGCTAGAGTTTTTCCTTTTTGATTAACAGGTTGGATGCTGTGTATGTCTCAAATACTGAAATTAGTCAAGATTTGAATATAAGAACGATTTGGGGAAGTATATAGTGTTTGTGTTGTTCTCCTAAGTGAGGAGGCACCATCACCTGATCTAAATTTTGGCAACAACTAAAATTTAGTTTAAAGGCTTAAGAGGGTCCCTTATCTAGCTTTATGAAAAAGCAGTTTGTTAATATGAATCTAGCCTATTTTAATCTAATAAATGTTTCTTAGACAAATGAATAAGTGCCAGCTTATAATGTGGTAGAAAATGTTCTTGGTTACAAATATACAGTAGCAAACATTTGGCTTAGCTGTTAAGATGCAGCTTAGGAAGATATGGCAGACACCAAAACTGGCTAGGACAACCCCCATTTCTAATAATGGACTCTTTTTTCCTCTCTCTGCTATACTGGATGAGAGAAACAATACTCACCGAGCTCATCTTTCTTGCACTGAGGGATGGGCATGTGACTCTTCAGGTCAGTAGGAAGTAAGCCTTTGTCTGCTGAAGAATTCTGGGAGAGCTTTCCTGACTAAAGGGATGCATTGTCAGTGCTTCCCCTTCCCTGCCTTTCTGTCTTGAGTAAGGAGGTGAGGGATAGAGTGTAATAGCCACTTTGTGTCTATAATTTCCAGGAAAAGTTCAGAAAGCTGATAAGTTTGAGTTGTGTGTAGCAGGTCTCTTCCAAGATTCTCAAGTTAATAAAAAAACAATAAATGGAATTCCTATTTATTTAAGCAATTCCATGTTGAATTTTTTGCTGCTTGTAAGGAATATATAATGTTTATATATAATACATATTATATTTTGCAATGTATAATATATATATATTATGATATATAAATACATATTACATTTATATATAATATATAACATATTATATATAATATATAATGAAGTCCAGGATGGGAGTTTCTCAAAGTATGTATAACTTTGTAAGTGGAAGTTCTGATGTTTTCAATCCCCACCCACTGAGTCATTCCTTTGTTGATGATCATTGCTTTAATGCTTCAATATTATTGAGAGGTGCTGTTAGATATTTCAGTTGTTACAGGATAGGAATAGAAGGTTTAGAAATCACTTTTGAAAGATCATTGGAATGCCTGAGGTAAAAATGAAAAACATAACTCTCTGGGAATATCACTGAGAATAAGGAGAAGAAAAATGGAAATAAGTAGTAAATATTCCAGAGAATAGAAATAAAAAAATTAAAACTATATAATTCGATATATCTGTGGAATATCAATAGATGGTGTTGTATAACCTTTGGAGTACATAAGCCTGAAGCTCATGAGTGACATTAAATACTGAGCTGCTAATAGATATAATCTTCCTATTTAGCTCAGGAAAATTAAGCTCACAGGCTACTGTCCAAAAAATAATAATAGTGATTACACCATTCAGTTTTAGCTGATTTTTAAAAATTGAGTATGTTGGCACTTAGTGATGCTCTCCTGCCAATAAAATATTTTGGAACTGGTTCCAAATATCCAAATATGGAAAATTTAATTTCACTTTTGAGTTTATAGACACACACACGCACACACACACACACACGTGCACACATACATATCACTTATAATAAAATGGAACTGGTCTCAATTTATTTGGATAAACAACATTTTTGTGCCTACTTGCACAGTATTGCTTTGTTTTGTGAAAGGTATAAACTGGGGTTATACATGTATTCATATATCTAGAAAATATGTTTATCATTGATTATTAAATGTAAGTGCATATCAAATAATCACTGTAAAGATAAATGTCTATAAATATTATATCTGTTATATATATTCTTGAGGGAAGAGATTTGGAAATATGATGCTATAGAGAGAGCCTGCAGTAAATTATTTGACCTTTGAAGGATATGATTGAGTACTTCTTGAGAAATTAAGTCCTGGTTAAGATCTGAAATATTAATTACCATAAACGGCAAAGAATTGTATACAGAGAATTCTAGGAATAGGAACCACGTCCGCAAGTGTCTTGTTGTTGAAGGGAGCAGAGAAATATAAAGAGCCATTAAAAATGCCATCTGGTTGAAGCTGAAGAATTTACCAATGTCCAAATGGTTCAAAATTTTGTGGGACAGCCTGCTAGGAAATTCATATTTATTCTACTTAAATGTCCCTAAGTATGCTATGCTGGGTAAACTAATTAAGAATGAATTCTGTTATTGCTACTGCCCTTAATCAGTCATAAGTGGTGAAGAACAATATCTAAGAATTATTGAGTTTCTACTACTTTCAACATGGATATACTTTAGTTAGAAGAATATAAATAGGAAGAAAAAGTTATTGTTTATTTTAATGATAATGTACATAAATAGATCATAACAATCAAATAAACATCTATAATTAGTGTTAGTAATATAAAAGAATCAATGTAAAATAAAAAATAGCAACCACAACAAAACAGACATGTATGACCAAGACTAAATGAGGAAGAAAAAGTCTCACATCAACAAATCTGAAAGTATAATTAAGGAAATGGAAAAAAAATGAAGTAATTATGGGGGAAGTAGAGATCTACAGGTCTATAAACTATGCTTAAATACCAGGACACTGCTTCTTTATGCCTAAGGTTTGTTGACAAAACAACAACAACAAAAAAAAAACAAACCAGGGATGTTTGCATTACATATTTACCAATTGACTTGAAACTGTATCACGACGTTCTATGAAGAAAATACTGTATGTAGTTGTCTTACAAACCAACTGAGATCCATGGAATAAGAGATTTCCAAAATCATAGAATAAATAGAAAAAGATAAAGTTACAATTATAGCAGTTGTATCATGAGTGTGCATTTTTATTTTTCAGTGTCTTCGTGGGACATTATTTGATAATGGATAAAAATTACTAAACTTTTTTAATTAGCAGATCTCAAGTTCATGAAGAGCTGATATTTCTGAAATCATATTTTCCTTCCATAATCACATTAAATTTAGGTGAAGAAAAATCATATTCTTACTGCCAAAATCACATTAATTTGAGTGAATAAATGTATGAAATATCCAAGTAACTGGGAACACTTGACCATGAATTCTTTGATAAAACTTCTGAAAAAATACACTGAAATCAACAGTAATTAATATCTATAGTCTGATTTTGATACATATTTGAATTCAAGGTATAAACTGAAATATATTTCATAAATTCCTGAGAAGTTCTATTAAAATATCCTTACATATTTTGTCAAATTCATTGTTGACTACCAGAAGACTTTATGTATTTCTCTGTATCTGTGAAGAAACAAATCAAAACAGTAATTTAATTCACTGATAATTTTCTGTAAGACATCATCACTGTAAATTTGTACAACCATTCTTTGCACAAACTTTTCTATTTTGCAGAAGGAAATGAAACACAGAAAGGCCAATAGAGTTGCCCAATTTCTCAGAGCTGCTAAGATGTAGTCACAGCTAGATCTGCTGAAGCTTCTTTTTTTTTTAAATTAATACTATAAAGAGAACATACTACAAGTAGTTCATAAATTCAACTATGAAAATATGGTGTACTTTTCTTTCTCACTCTCTCCCTTTCTTTTTTCTAACTTTTGTGGTGAAAAACTTTAAGTGACTTTATAATCATAGGCTTAATTGTTCCACAGAATAAAGAGATCCAGAGATTCCAAGTACGGAGATTAACAAGATGGAGGAATAGGGGAAGAGCTTACTGCTCTAGGTTAGGGGAAGATAGTTAAAACTGGAGAGAAGGCATTCTTAGGGAAGCGTTAGGGAGAAAACTGCAATGGGAATTCCATGGAAGGAAGAGGGATGCTGTGGATCTATGGGAAAGGGTTGGACATGTAGCATGATCATGAGCACAACACAGAATCCCAGCAGCCAAGAGCTTCTGCTTGGAGAGTAAGAGGAGACCAGACTGCAGCAACCTGTGAGGAAAGCCTGGCATGAGTCTGGGCTGAAGCCCTCCAGGGAACAGGGTACCTGCCAGCATAGAGAGGAAAAGGGGGCATCTCTCTCTCCCCATCCTCCCAACAATAGTGCTCAGCAACTGGCTGAGAGGAGGCAGAGCCATTTTGAACATATATAACAGCTGGACCAGCTCATTTCCATGCACCCAGCAACCTGCTGAGAAGAGACACCTGAGCCTTGCTGGGAGGATTGGCAGGGGGCTGGGTACCCACAAGGCACTATGAGATGCCATCAACATCCAACACATCACAGTCTTTGAGGTTCAAAATTACCTAGGCAGAGCGCTGATGGGCAGCTGGCTCCAGGAATGTCTCAGCCTCTCTGGATGGGACAGAACAGTGGGGTGGAGTAGATCTTCGGCACCCTGTGACAGTGGGAGCCTTGTGTGCTGAGGCTATGGAAACACTGACTGCAGGAGATGGTGCTGGGTGTGGCTAAATCTCTGGGAAATCACTGAAAATGGTTCCACATGCCCAGAGCTCCCTGATTGACTGGGCCAGGTCATTGCAACAGGATCCATGCTCACACTTAGGAGTGCACAGATCTTTTTGTGTGATTCTTAGGGCAGCATGGATGAGTATTGCACCCACTGTGGGCTAGCACCCAGCATTGATCACCTTGGAAGAGAGGAGGTGAGGGTGTATCTACCCCAACAGAGATAATCAAACCCTCTTCTCTGATATAAACAAAAATTACCATTCCCAACTTGGGTGTATGCCCACCACACAACGGAGCACTGAACAAAGCTCCCTGGCCACACTCAGTACATGCCCCTGAGGATTCACTAAAAGAGTGTACGCTCTATTAAGCCACAGAGGCATAGTCCAAAGATAAAAGCTATCGTAGGAAGCAACAACAACCAATATCTCTACAAATGCCTAGAAATAAATGCAGAGATTCAAGAAAAAAGAAAAAGAAGATAACACAATGCTGCCCCCAAAGGAACACAACACATCAATATTAGAATATGAAGAGAGAGATTGATGAAATGCCAGAAATGGAATTCAAAAGATTAATCATAGGATTACTCAGAAGCAATCAGAAGCAAATCCACAAATTAAAGAAATTCATGCATGACATGTAATTGATATTTTTAAAGAGAAATAAAAATTAAATATTGGATTTGAAGAATTCAATAGATCAAATAGAAACGCAGTGGAAAATCTTAACATCAGACTTGGTAGGACAGAAAAAAATAATATCTGGGCTAGAAGATCTTAGAAAATTTTATAGTCAGACTAAAAAACAAGAAGAAATTAGAGGGCGGACAAAAGCGGGCGGCGGGCGCGGGTCGCTTTGTCTGACGCGCCGCCCGCCCCGCGCAGCCCTCGCCGAGGCCCTGGTCGCGACCCGCCGTGCTCGGCGCCCGCCATGGAGAAGACGGAGCTGATCCAGAAGGCCAAGCTGGCCGAGCAGGCCGAGCGCTACGACGACATGGCCACTTGCATGAAGGCCGTGACGGAGCAGGGCGCCGAGCTGTCCAACGAGGAGCGCAACCTGCTCTCGGTGGCCTACAAGAACGTGGTCGGGGGCCGCCGGTCCGCCTGGAGGGTCATCTCGAGCATCGAGCAGAAGACCGACACGTCGGACAAGAAGCTGCAGCTCATCAAGGACTACCGGCAGAAGGTGGAGTCGGAGCTGCGGGCCATCTGCACCACGGTGCTGGAATTGTTGGATAAGTATTTGATATCCAATGCAACTAACCCAGAGAGTAAAGTCTTCTATCTGAAAATGAAGGGCGATTACTTCCGGTACCTGGCTGAAGTTGCATGTGGTGATGATCGAAAACAAACGATAGATAATTCCCAAGGAGCTTACCAAGAGGCATTTGATATAAGCGAGAAAGAGATGCAACCCACACACCCAATCCGCCTGGGGCTGGCTCTGAACTTTTCTGTATTTTACTATGAGATCCTTAATAACCCGGAGCTCGCCTGCACACTGGCTAAAACGGCTTTTGATGAGGCCATTGCAGAACTCGACACACTGAATGAAGACTCCTACAAAGACAGCACCCTCATCATGCAGTTGCTTAGAGACAATTTAACATTATGGACATCAGACAGTGCAGGAGAAGAATGTGATGCAGCAGAAGGGGCGGAAAACTAAATGGATACAGGGCGTCACCCTCCTTCCCTTCAAGAAACCTTTTTACACATCTCCATTCCTTCCTCCACTTGGATTTCCTATAGCAGAGAAGCCCGTTCATGTGTATGGAAGCAGCTGTTTATAGTCCTTTCACACGCAGCTTTGGGAAAACTCCATTCCTTGGTCTGTGTCTGTCTTGGCCTTCCTGGTGTGCAGTTACTGCTGTAGAAAAGTAGTAATAGCTTCATTTCATGGAAACATAAGTAACTTCCAAACACTTATGTAGAGGACTAAAAATGTATCTGGTATTTAAGTAATCTGAACCAGTTGCAAGTGACTGTGTTTTGTATTACTGTGAAGATATGAAAATGTAGTTAATTATAATTCCAAGGATGTTCTGCATCTCTTCTTCATTTCTAAATTCCCTCCACTACTCTTCAGGGGTCTCCTTTCAGTGAGCAGCTTTTCCATGCTCTTCATGTATTCCTTCAGAGCAGGAATCCGGGAGTGTTAGACTGAGTGACAAGCAGTTGACAGTTCGGGCTGGGGTCGCACATTGGAACGCCTCCTGCATCAGATCACAGAGGTCACATAGGTGACAACAGGGAGTTTCCTGACTCACTCTTTGTTTGCTGCTGTTTGAGTTGACAATTTCCCTCCCAATAAAAACTCACTTGCACCTCCTGCCTTCGTAGTTCTGGTATTCACTTCACTATGTCACAGAAGTAGTATGTCGCTGCCAGAATCAAAGTGCATGTCATTTCTGAACACACCAGCAGGGGAGCTAATGAGCGCCAGTCCATGTCTAAACTTCAGTACTTTTCCATGCAGGTCTGTGCACAGGTGAGGAGGTGGCCAATTTGTCTAGTGATTGTTGCTTAGAGAGTTGGACCACTATTGTGTGTTGCTAATCATTGACTGTAGTCCCAAAAAAGCCTTGTGAAAATGTTATGCCCTATGTAACAGCAGAGTAACATAAAATAAAATTACATTTTATAAACCAAAAACAAAAAAAAAAAGAAGAAATTAGAAAGCTAAAAAATAGTATTGGAGATTTATATAATACTATACAATCCAACACACAGGTCTTAGGTGTTATTGAAGGCATAGAAAGAGATACTGGAGAGTGAAATAATTACAGAAAACTTCCCAAATTTGAAGTAAAAAAGGGACGTTGCACAGGAAGCACATAGAACTCCTAATAGACATGACCTGAAAATAACTTCACTATGACACATTGTAGTCAAATTTGTAACAGTAGAACATAAAGAAATGATTCTAAAACGTGCGTAAGAGAAACACTGGAGTACTCTTCCAGGATTTGCAATTAGACCCATAGTTGACTAATCATCAGAAAACCTACAGGCTAGGAGAGAATGGAGATATATAATGCAAGTCTTAAGAGTAAAAAACTGTCACCCCAGAATACTGTACCCTGCAAAGCTCTCATTTATGAATGAAGGTGAAATAAAGACGTTCCATAACAAATGAAATTTTAAAGAATTTGTCACCACTCACCCAGCCTTACAAAAGATGCTTATGGATGTGCTACACACTGTAGCACAGAAATATGGTCATCACTATGAAAGAATTTGAGGGATAAAATCTCCCAATAAAAGTACAAAGGGAACCAAAAGTAAGCAATAGAAATATTTGTGGAAAAATAGCAAGGCCAAATTATAACATCAATAGTAACTTGGAATATGAATGACCTCAACTCTCCAGTTAAATTATACAGACCTGCTGAACTGATTAAAAACAAGACCCATCTATTTGCTGCCTACAAGGAACATCCCACCAACAAAGATACATGCAGACTGCAAGTGAAAGGATGGAAAATGTTATTTGATAGTAACAGAAACCAAAAATGAGCTTTATCTGTCATTTTACGGTTTGTGAAGTAATACATATATTAAAACAAACAAATCAACAACAGCAACAACAACAATAAGAAACTCCTTACCTTTCACTTCTCATCCTACTTCCATACACTTTCCCCAGACCTACACTACCTTGGGATCATACTTAAGTCATCCCCCAAAAATTAGTGCCTGTTTTTAATCTTACGCATATTTTCTATGAGATTCAAAGTTGGTATAACTCTTTGGTAATTATAAAGGATTCGAGACAACAGAAAGAAAAAGAATAAAACTATAAACTGTTACCTCAATACATGTTCTGAAAAGCAAAGGGAAATTTTAGAGATTTTTATCTCACTGCGTGGAGAAGAATGTGCTAAAAGTCATGCCCAGAATCTGTTTCTGAATATGATTAAATTGTACAGGAAACTAAATGCTTGCTCTAAGACATACTAAATTGTATAGGAAACTAAATGTTTGCTCTAAGATACACTAAGTTGTACAGGAAACTAAATATTTGCACTAAGATATATGTATCTCACATTCAGAACCTTGTTAGGAAGACAGGGAAATGTGGGAGGGAAATCAAAACATCACGATGGGGGGCCAGTGGTGGCACAGAAGATTACACCATCGCCTCTGATCTCACCACCCCACATAAGAATGCCAGTCTGAGTCCTGGCTACTCTGCTTCCAATCCAGCTTCTTGACAATGCACCAGTGAATGCAGCAGCAGATGGCCCAAGTATTTGGACCCATGTCACCCATGTGGCAGGCAAGGATGGAGTTCCTGTTCCTGGTTTCAAAAATAGCATAATACAAGATAGATTTCTAGACAAAAAAATCACCATTGGAGACAAAAAGTGTGGCGTGACAAAAAAGTATCAATTCATTAGCAAAATACAGTAATTATAAATACATATTTAATAATAATTACTTATAAGAGAGCCAAATTACATGAAGAAAAGTTTCAAAGAATTGAAGGGGAAAATAGACAACAGTACTAATTGGAGATTACAATAATGCATTTTCCATAACAAAGAAAGCAACTAAGCAGATCATTGTGAAAATAAAAAATGTGAATAACATCGTAAAATATCATGATAGCAATTAACTATAAAATAATTCACCAATGAACAGTAGAATACATGTTTCTATCAAGTGCACATGTATTATTTTCAAGATTATAACATACATTGAAATAAGAAACACCAATAAATTTTGAAGCAGAAACATAAAAAGTATGTTTTTGAAAAAAGTAATGATATTAGAAAGAAGCAACATAAACACACTTAAGATATAAAATATTTAAATTAAATGACAAGATACTCTTAAATAACTATTTTTAAATAAAGAAATAAAAATTCAAAAATAGCTTGAAATTCCAGAAATTGTATATATAAAATAGTCAAAGCTTGTGTGTACATAAAACAGTGCTTAGAAGGAAATTTATATTTGTAGATATATATTTAAGACAAAAATATCACAAATCAATGGTATTTTCTATTTAAGAAATCTGAAAAAGAACAGCAATTCTATCTACAGAAAGTAGAATGAAACAAAAGAGAAAAAAGTACATAGAGAAAAAAACACAATGGAGGAAAAAAGCAACAAAACCAGGCATTGGTTCTTTGCAAATATCAATCAAATTATCAAGTGTTAATAAGGGTAACTTAAATTACTAACATCAAGAAAAAGCCAACATTATTAGTAATTACACTAATAAAGCAAATATGAGGGAATAAAATGAATATCCATATGCCAATAAATTAGCAAATCTATATGAAATAGAGGAATTTTTAGCAACACTTCTTAGGAAAATTGAATCATAAATAAATAGGATCTATAAACAGATTTACAGCAAGTAAAATATTCTGCTAACAATTCAAAAATGTCTGATACAGAATACCTAGGGACAGAGGACTTTTTAATACATACACATAAAAAAGGCTTTTATCATCCCTTTATACAAAGGGCTTTACTAGTAAATTCTACCAAATTCTTAAATATTAATCAACACTAATCCTTTACAAACTCTTAAAGTGTATATTTAAAAGTGAATACTTATTAAATCATTTAATAGGGTTGGTATTACACAGACATGAGAGCCAAATCAAGACAGCATAAGAAAAGAAAATCTTAGACCAGTATAGGCTTAATATATGATGATACAAAAATCCTCAAGAAAAATCTAGTTAACTGAATGTCAGCAACATATAAAAATTGTATGCCACGAACAAGTGAGATTTATCCTAATTTGATTCAAGATACAAAATGTATCAATGTCATGCATCACATTATTAGAAGAAAGAACACATTCCACATGATCATCTGAATGTATGCAGAAAAAGCCTTTGGCAGAATCCAATATTCTTTCATGATAAAAATACACTATAAGCTAATAATAGAAGAAATTTCCCTTAACCTAATAAAGGACTTCTAAGAAAAAATACATCTAACACCAAATTAAATGATAAAAAATCAAAATGTCTCCCCTCTGATTAACAAGATGAGGATACTTGTTCATTACTAATGTAAAACATTGCATTGAAAGTTACAGTTTGTAGAATTTGGCAAAAAAATTAAATAAAAGAACACTGGAGAGAAAAATAACTAAGTTCATCTCTATACACAGATGCCTTAATTTAAATAATGCACATACACACACACACACACACACAACTATCAAGGCCAATGAACAATTCATCAAGGTTATAGGACACAGGATCACTATGCAAAATGTATGTTTACATGAATTGGCAATGAACAATGCAAAATTGAATCACAAAATAATTCAATTTTAATGTTGCCCATAAGTAAAATACTTAGTAATAAATTTGCTAATAGAAATGAAATGCATATACATAGACAAACTATAAGTTCTTTTACTCAGGATCTGCCACAATGGGCTGTGTTCACACCAAAACCATAAAGAAAGTGGCTCAGGTCATCACTGAGAAGTACTACATCCACCTGGGCAACGACTTCCACACCAAGTGCCTGTGAGAGGAGACTGCCATCAATCCCAGCAAGAAGCTCCCAAGAAGATGGCAGGCTGTGTCACATGTCGATGAAGTGATTCAGAGAGGCCTCCTGAGAGGCATTGCTGTCAAGCCACATGAGGAGGAGCAAGAAAGGAGAGACAACTGAATTCCTGAGGCCTCAGCTCAGGATCAGGAGATCATGGGAACAGACCCTGACACTAATGAAATGCTGGAGCTGTTGGACTCTGGCAGTCTGTGCAAACTGCAGGTTACTCAGCCTACACTTGGAATGAATTTCAAGATACCACGTGAAGCAATTTGAATCTTTCTCCTATGCTGCCATATTTTCAATAAACTTGAGAGGAGCTGGCACTGTGCCAATAGTGGGTAAATCCTCTGCCTGAAGTCAGCATCCCATTTAGGTGCCAGTTTGAGACCCAGCTGTTCCAATTCTGATACAGTTCTCTGTCATGCCCTTGGAAAGCAGT
The DNA here is from genome assembly GCA_949820135.1 of Sylvilagus floridanus. Lineage (NCBI taxonomy): Eukaryota > Metazoa > Chordata > Mammalia > Lagomorpha > Leporidae > Sylvilagus > Sylvilagus floridanus. Next base: position 14,614,962 of record OX463246.1, on the reverse strand, counting down.
AGAAGATGGCCCAAGTCCTTGGGCCCCTGCACCCATGTGGGAGACCCTGAGGAAGCTTCTGGCTCCTGGCTTTGAATCAGCACATCTCCTGCCATTGTGGTCATCTGGGGAATGAACCAGTGGATGAAAGACACCTCTCTCTCTCTCTCTCTCTTTCTGCCTCTGCCTCTCTGTGACTCAGCCTTTCAAATAAACAAATCTTTAAAAAAAAGTAAACTTTGGAAACCATCCAAAATACAAAATATCATTGAAAGAAATTAGAGAAGTCCTAAGGAAATGAAAAGATATTCCATGTTCATGGATTGGAAGGCTGCTAAAATGGCAGTACTCCAAAAACTCACCTGTGGATTCAGCAGAATCATATCAAATCTCAGATGCCTTGTTAGTTTTGTAGACATTAACACATGGATGCTCAAATTTATATGAAAATTAAAGAGATCCAGGATAGTCAAACTAATTTTTGAAAAGGAACCAAGTTTAAAGGCTTCACAATTTTAAAATTTAGTATAAAACGAAATTAGTTAAGACTGTTTGGTACAGGTTCAGGGATACATAGATAGGAGCAATACAAAAGAACTGATTATAATGTAGCAAGCCTACATATATATTGTAGATCAAATTAAGAAAATGATGTCAATATACCTCAATGAAGAAACAATGATTTTTCTTTTGGGCAAATGGTAGCTAAGACAATTGGATATGTACACATAAAAGAATGAAGTCATATTCTTCATATCATATATAAAACTACTCAAAATAGATTTTAAAAATCTAAATGTAAGAAAAAAACGTAAAATTCATAGAAGAAAACATCAGTGCAAATTTTCATGACATTTCATCTTACAATGGCTTCCTAGATTTGATACCAAAAGCAGAAGCAAATGGAAAAATAGATCTATTGGACTCCATCAAATTTGAAAGATTTGTGCTTTAGGGTACAAAGCAGGGTAATGAGAAGAAAACCTATAGTATGGGAGAAAACATTTTCTTTCTTTTTTTTAGATTTTTTTTAATTTTAGAGGCAAAATCACAGGCAGAGAGAGGTCTTCCATCTGCTGGTTCACTTCCCTAAGAGCTACAATGACTGGAGCTGGGCTAGGCTGAGGCCAGGAGCCAGGAGCTTCTTTTGGGTCTCCCATGTGGGTGCAAGGGCCCAAGCACTTGGGCCATCTTCTGCTGCTTTCACAATCACATTAACAGAGAACTGGATCGGAAGAAGAGGACCCAAGACACAAACGGGATCCCATGTGGGATGCTGGTGCCACAGGCAGTGGCTTAACCAACTTATGCCACAGCCCTGGCCCCAGAAAACATTTTCAAAGCACATATATTGCAAGTGGCTAGCATGAGAATATATAAAGAGCTATTAGATAGAACTCAGAAATAAAGAATCAAATGAAATAACAAAATGGACAAAATATTTAAATCAGAAACATTCTAAAGATATGCAAATGAACAATGTAGACCTCTTCAGTAGTTAGTATTAAAACACAATTCTAAACTTTAGTGAGATAACTCTTTCACATGTCCAAAGGACAAATAATAACTGATGATGGCAAGGAATGAAAAAAATTATATTCTGCTGGACATTACAGAAAAGTTCCTCAAAAGTTTAAACAAAAGTTTGTCACATATTAGGAATGTTACCTCTACATATGCATCTAGCAGAATTGATAAGTTGTGTCCACCCATAAGCTTGTTTGAATGTTCATAGTGGGGCTATTCATAAAAGCTAAACAGTAAAAGAAACCAAACATCTATCAAATGATGAAGATATAAATAAAAGGTATCAGGGGCATTTAATAGAGTTTTATTCAATCAAAAGAAAAATAAAGGGGGGATCATTGTGATGCAGCAGGTTACAGCACCATTGTAATGCAGGCATTCCACATAGGAGTGCCAGTTCAAGTCCCAGATGCTCCCTTCTATCCCTGATCTCTGCTAATGTGCCTAGGAAAGGAACAGAAAATGGCCCAAATATTTTAGTCCCTGCTCCACAGATCTGGATGGAATTCCAGGCCCCGAGCTGCAGCTTGACCCAGCCCAGGTATTGCAGCCATTCATGGAATAAATTGGCATATAGAAATATGTTTCTTTCACTCTCTCTTTCTCTCTCTCCCTCTCCACATCACCTTTCTCTGCCACTGTGCCTTTATTTGACAGTTACAGAGAGGTAGACACACATATACACACACAGAAGTCATCCATACACTGGTTCACTCCCGAAGTGGCCACAAAGGTCAGAGCTCAGGCTAGGAGCCAGGAGCTTCTTCTGGATCTCCCATGTGGGTGCATGGACACAAGGACTTGGGCTATCTTCTGCTGCTTTCCCAGGCACATTAGCAAGGAAGTAGATTGGAAGTGGAGCGGCCAGGACTCAAAACGGCGCCCATATGGAATGCAGATGATGTAAGCCAGGGCTTTAACCTGCTGTGCCACAGCACCAGCCCCTAAATCTTTTTTTCTTTTTTAACAGAAAAACCGAAAGGAATGAAGTACTAATTTATGCTACTATAGGGATAAACCTTCAAAATGTTATTATGCTCAGTAAAAAAGTCAGACACAAAAAGCAACATATTGCATGATTCCTTTGTTGGAAATGTTCAGAAATGGCACTTACAGTGATAGAAAAAACCTATTATTGATTCAAAGAGCTTTGGGATGATTATGACTGCCAAAGGTTTGGGGCTTCATTTTAGGGTGATGAAAGTGTCTTGTGATATTTGTGGCAATCACATTGATCTACTAATACATAAAAACCACTCTATTGCACACATTAAAGGGGTGAATATTGTAGCAAGTGAATTACACATCAGATACAAAGATGCTAACACTGTAGCCATTAGATCTATTACCAAAGAAACCAGTAAGAGTTCTACTTTGCAGTTTTTGATAAGAATGGGCCTCCTCACATAATCATGGAAGGACTAAACCACTTGGAAATTAACCAAGAGGGGGAAGCAAATATTGCCTTGCTGTAGCTATAGAAAATTTAATTGGTTAAAGTCATGTGCTTCTCTTTGTTAAACTTTTTGAGTCATTTTTAAATGAGAGGAGTAGATCCTCTTCATCTAATCTACGTAATTATGTTGGACATTGATAATTTGATCAATATTTAATAAAACAAAATAACCATGCAATACACACTAAATGATAAGAGATGAATACATTATTCTACCTTTCAATGACTTCATACCTTAGAAGTTAAAGCAATCCTTATTTATAGCATCATATGTCATTGCAGATTTAGTGCTGTATTTATGTCACCCTTCTTCAATATGTAGCAAAGAACTTAAGACAGTCAGTAGGTAATTAGAACTGAAGCAGACATTCACCCAGTAGAGAGGGATTTCAGTTACAAATTATTTCTCAGTGTCCAGAATTGAAGAGAAAGAGACTGTCAAAGAATCTGGCAATAACCAATATTTAGAAGTCTTGTTTAAACTTGAATAATAGAACATTGTGGGGGAAATCTTGCCTTGAGTTCTGGCAATCAGATGAATACTTGTAGTTTAGGGAGGGACTTGAAAAATAAGATGTATGAAATGCTCCCCCAAAATAAATAGAAGTATTAAATTTGGAAGCAGGACATTTCTTCAGATATGGGAAAGAAAGCATGAGGATGACAATGCTATTTGAATCTTCATGCAAGGTCAAATGAACCCCATATTAAATCTAATTCTCTGAGGACTGGCGCTACGGCATGGCAGGTAAAGCCTGTAGTACCATCATCTCATGTGGGCACCAGTTTGAGTCCCAGCTGCTCTACTTCCAATCCAGCTCTCTACTATGGCCTGGGAAAACAGTGGAAGGTGGCCCAAGTCCTTGGGTCCCTGCTTCAGATTGGCCTAGCTCCAGCTGTTGCAGCCACTTGGGGAGTGAATCAGCAGATGGAAGACCTCTCTCTCATTACTTCTGCCTCTGCCTCTCTGTAACTCTGCCTTTCAAATAAATAATTTTTTTTTAAATGTAGTTCTCCTAAACCACTACTGCTTAACTTAGTATTTTATTTTATATTTTTTCATCATTTTTCTGATCATTCCTACACCAACTGATAGGCTTGACACTTGGCAAAGCATTTGATTGACTGCAGTGACTGTTCCTCGCCACCGCCGGAGACTGCCCGCAGCTTGCCTTGACCGAAGAGGGGAAAGTGCTCCACCCGCCACTCAGCCTTCCCCAAACCCGGGGGACAATCTGGCGCGGTGTGGAGCCCAGTCGAAGCAGGGTCTCACTCTGTTGTAAAAGGGAGGTGTATATATAGCTGAGGTACAGAGCAGCTGGTACAGAGCAGATGCTTGGATGTGGGCAAGGGGTGGGGTGTTGTGATGCAAAAGGGTCCTAGCCACTCCTATTCTACCACTTTAATGATCCTTAGGCAGAAGCGCCCTGGGGCAGGGTGTTTGCTACCAAGGATTTGAAAGGTTTTCAATTTCAAGGCAGGCTCAGGAAGTTTCCTCTAGGCCTCTCCGGATTCAGCTTCCCCCACAATTGACATTTATTGAATAAATGAAAGAATGGTTGAAATGACCACAGCTCTGTTATAGGGGAGAGGGGGCAAAAAGATAAGTCAACCATGATACTTGACTATCCTCTTGAAGTCAGGACTTATAATGACATTAATAGCTTCATGAAGTCAATAAACAGTGTGGACAACTATTCCTTAATATGTGCAATTTACCACCAAGATTTAAGTCTTCCAGTTATCCTCCAGTGTGGCCTCAGGCTCCATTATAATTCTAGAAGTATGGTTAACAAGAAAGCTATTAAAAGCAATCTGGGCAGGGTTTCTGTAAGATTATCACAAAACACACCAAACACCAGAGTAAAGGAAAGGGTTTATTGGAGAAAACCCAGCAGGCTGGAGGGAAGGGGCGAGGAAGGAAAACGAGGGAGGAGAGTGTAACAGAGAGAAGGAAAGAGAGAAAGAGAGGAGGCTAGAGAGAGAAGAGATGAGAGAGAAGCCAAGAGAGAGCCGAGAGAGTCAAGAGAGAGCAGAGAGCACAGAGAGAGCCATGTGTTCAGGAAGGGGTCCTTTTAAAACTTTGCTGGAGGGCAGGCAGGGAAGTAGGAGCAGCGAATCCCATTAGGATAGGGGTGGAGCTTGACACCGGTGGTTGGGTCATGTGGCCAACCGGCTTCCAGCAATGGCGGCAGGGGCTAGAGCCTAGGATGATGTCAGGGTGTAGATCTTGCCATAGATAAAGCCACACCGTTTTCCTAACAGTTCTTCCTTCATTAGAGCGTTCTAAAAACCATTAAGATACCTGCAAAGACTATTGCAAGAATGACATAGAAAAGGATTTTGGTCTGCAAGAGTGAAATTCATCCTTTTAGATCAAATTCTTCAAATTCTTTCCAAAATTATAGCAGTTTTCAGTAGCCAAGTACTTAATTGGGCATTTATTAAGGTTTTCGATCATCTTATTATGCCATCTGTAGTGTGAAAATGTAGAACCCAAATATGTTGCTTAGTTTTGGTAGCCACCTCAAGCTAAAATTATCTGTGTGTCTTGAATTGTGAAAATGCGTTTCTTGATTATTGATAAGGCATATCTTAAAATTTGATGACATTTCTTTGCTTAACAGGTTATACTGATATGAGAAAATGTATGGCAGTTATGACTACTGAGCTAATGATATCCTGATGTCTACTTGCTGTGTAATACCCATAATAACCAGAAGACAATAAAGTTGTGATTACTACAATTCTCACTAAGAATTTAGTCCTCTAATACAATATTTACAGATCAGGGAGTTGAATAATTCTCTTTGATATATTAATATTACCCCTGCCTTGAAAATTACTATGCATTCAGGTATTCTTTCCACAAATCTGTGTTGTGTTTACAAAGTTCCAGGCACTTAGTGGCATATACAGAAAGTGAGAAATGGTGAGCTTATTATAGAGAATGGCACATTTTCATTTTTAACATTTTACTTCAGAATAGTTTTAAATTTACAAAGCAGAAATCGTGAAGAAGTAATACAAGGAGTTCCTGTATAACCTTCACCCACTTTCCCTAATAGTGGTATAATTTCCTGCATGCTTGAGATCTGGTGAATATTGTGGATGCTGAGGATATGATGCAAATATTTTGAAAGAAACACCACATAAGAAAAAGTCAGATTTTATTATATGTTTTACATTAGTGATATTTTAAAAGTTGTGTAGATATAATAAACCGATTTACATTTAACATATTTTCTTTTTAAGTTTCTTATTTTCTGGCCAAACAACAGTTCCAGGCACTTCTACATCTTTCTCAGTCCTCCTTTAGACTTACTCCTCCCTACAATGGAACCTGGGTGACAGCTTTCAAAAACTTGTCCTATATCCTTGTTGAAAACTAAGTACAATAAATACCATAGGAACTTGTTTTATGATATGTCATGTTGGTGGAGGTGTAGTCTTACTATTGTCTGTTAACTGGGCTTTAATAAAACTTACTTTCTGCAATATTTTCCATTAACAAATTCAGAAAATAAATCACTGATAAAACACAAAGGAAACTTATTTGTTGGTATATTTAATGTAATTAATGTATAATGTTATGATTATAGTATAAATAATAGCAAATAATCAGTCTTGACCAAATGAAGGATTTACTGTTCAGAGGAATCTATGAGGGAGTACTTTAGCAAAGATAAAAACCTCTGGGGGCTGGCACCTTGGCTCACTTGGTTAATATTTGATGACTGTGAGAAAACTTATGTGAGAAAGTTTTTCAAGAATTCTTAATAAACCAAATATGTGAGAAGCTATTACAAAAAAATCTGCACTTCATAGATTGCTATGATGATTTACCATATATCTGGAATGAATATCATTTTCCCCAAACATCTGAACATTTAAGATTTGATAATTGAATTATTTGTCAATGTTTATGTTCTTGTCTCTGCCAGATTGCATTAAAGTACTTGATTTTTCCAGAATTCCCACAAGGTTCTTCTTACCTCAGCTCTTCTGTACTCTCCACTTCCCTTCACACATACCTTCTAAACTCACTTCTCTATCTTCACCTTCAAATAAAAGTGTGCACTTTCATTCTTCTAGTTTTTAACTTTCTAGGACAAATAAAATCATAACACCTGTAATGTCTTTTTTTTTTTTTTTAAGATTTTATTTATTTATTCGATAGGTGGAGTTACAGACAATGAGAGGTCTTTCATCCACTGGTTCACTCCCCTAATGGCCACAATGGGCAGAGCAGCGCCATCTGAAGCCAGGAGCCAGGCTTTTCTTCCCGGTCTCCTACATGGGTGCAGGGGCCCAAGGACTTGGGCCATCTTCTACTGTTTTCTCAGGCCATTGCAGAGAGCTGGATCAGAAGAGGAGCAGCCGGGACTAGAAATGGTGCCCATACGGGACGCCATTTCCGCAGATGGAGGCTTAACCTACTGCACCACAGTGCTGCCTCCCACCCCTCGTGATATTTTTATCCTTGATAGTGTCTGCCTGCTTCTTTAAAATGTAGCATCCTTTCCTCCCCCAGGCAGAAAAGGAACGGTACTAATTTTCTTGGTATCCAAGCCCAGTTCCACTACTGACAGATGGTAGATATTCAACTAATGTTTATGAATCTCTGCATCCTGTGTGTGGGAAAATGGAAGCCCAGAGAGAAATAGAGAAATCAAAGGGCTTGTCCAGAGTCACACAGCTTATGAGTCCCCACTCTTATAAGTTAATCTATCTTTCCACAGAGGCACACAAGAGGAAGCAGTGTGGTTTGTCTATGGTCATTCCAGTTAATAGTAACTATCCCTTTGTTTTCTATCTGCTCTAAAATAATATTGAGAACAGACTTGCTGCTTGTACTGTAAAAGACCAAAACTTGCAATCATCCATGAATAAACCACCTTTGCTCCTACTCTACGCATTGCTTGTTTTGCATACTTGGAATCTTGCCTGTGTTCTCAGCGCTAAGGACTCTTCCCATTCTAATTGCCTGAGTGTCTGCACGAGGGCAGTTAGCCACATAATCCTGAAGCAGCCAGAAAGCAACATTGCACTTACCGCATATTTTATCTTTATTGATACACAGTGTGATTTTACCTCTGAAGAGGTAATGCTCCAGAAATATTAGGTATGTTCATATGAGATCCACGAGCCATTTCAGATGATAAAAAAAAGTACCGCTTTATAGAATCTGAACCAGTTCATTAACTTTGCATTGCATAAAACTATCAGGATAGGATTTTTAATTGAACAGGCTTGAACTTTCTTAGTGGCTATTTCTTCCTTTCTATATTAAAACCTCACCCTTATTGCCACTGAGTATACAAACAAGCATATAGATATACAAACACTCTACTTAATTAAAACCAGAAAGCCCATTCACTTAATTAGTTAGTGTGAATAAAGCACCCTTTGGAAAAGATGCTACCAACTTTTGCCACTTAAAAAGCAACTTAACAAATATTAGTGATTCCCAACTCTTTGGCCCTACATAAATTGTGTTCAGAAATGTGCTGATTTTTACCAACATACACAGAAACTTTTAAAATGTATTAATTTCATTCATTTAAAAGACAGGGAAACACAGAGAGTTGAGAGAGAACCATCCATCCTCTGATTCAGTTCCCTGCAAAAGCTAGGGCAGGCCTGTCTGAAGCCTGCGGGGGGGGGAGAAGGGGCACTCAGTCTGGATCTCCCACACGACTGCCAGAAACACAGCAGCCAACACCTGCAGGTGCACATTTGCAGGAAGCTGAAATTGGAAGTGGAGCTGAGACTTGAACAAGGGACTCTTATATGGGATGTGGGTGTCCCAAGCTACATTGTTGCTGCCGTGACAAATGCTCACCTCTGAAGATTATTAAACAAATTCATAACATTTATCAACAGATACCTTCATATTTTTAGGAAAATTAAAGCTACTCAAAAAACCTTGATTTTTCTCTTTTGATTTACTCTGTAGTTTAATAATGAAACATATTGGATGCTGAACACTAGCATGCATCTAAAATAGGAGACTATTTAAAAAATTCCTGGAAAATGGAAATAAAAGATAAATATTTTTGTGCAAAATCTTGAAATCTGCACATACCTTTTTTTCATAATATATATTTTCCACTATGTTTTGCTGTACATTCATGCTTCACATAAACTGTGTTATGTTACTGCCATGAGAGCATTATAGAAGACTGCTATTTATCTCCTCCCTATATAAATGAGGAACCTGAGGGGACTATAGGTGAAGTATCTGGCAAAGTTTCATAGCTAGTAAATGGTAGAGCTTGAAGCTGAATTCCAGAAATCTTGACCCTGAGACCCTTTGCATTTAATTATCAAATCCTGTTCATCATAACAACTGAAAACTGTCTTTTATTTGAAAACTTATTTTCTCAGTTATCCTCTGATAACTCTGAATATCCCTGAGGTATGTCACTGCTTAAAAATGAGTCTTTCCTAGGGTTACAGTTCTACTGGATAATGGAAAGACATCTAATTATAGATTTAGTTTGTTATTTGTTGATTTACACATGTTCATCTGTAGTGAGTGAAACTCTCTAAAGCTACTTTCTCTCTTTTATTGCTTATAATGTTGCCTAATTTAATAACATGGTTATTTCTAAAACTTCCTCAATACTTCAATGCTTAGGAATCTTTCATGAATTATTAGGAAATTAATAGAGTAAATGTTTGAGTAAATCAAGTAGCTTACAGTTTTAGCATAAGCAATATCTGCATAATACATTTATGTATTTTTTAGAATCTACTTACTTTATCATCGAAGATTTAAGCCAAATAGTGATCTGATTTTATGGTCCATTAAGGATTAGGGGGACTGCTATCAAGAATAAATGGATGAGCAAAGTTGAAATAATCACTTAATATTAAATAAGGAAGCTTGAATATATAAAAACTCAATAGATTTGTGATATTATGATATGAAAGACAAATACTTAAAATAAGGAGCAATATATAAAGGTATAAAATATGCTCCCTTTTGGTAGTTTGGAAAGTTAGAACTAATGTAATGTTCAAAAGTGCTTATTAGAAAGAAGAGGTATGTGTTGGCAAGGGCATGAAGGAAAGGGCAGCATTGTACAAGTTGGTGGGAATATAGATTGGCACAACTATTATGGAAGACAACAGAGTTGTTCTTCAGAAAATTAAAACATGAAACTATCACATGATCCAGTAGCCCCACTTCTGGATGTCTTCAAAATAAATTAAATCAATGTCTCACAGAGCTATCTACATTACATGTTGATTGCAGCATGTTCACTAGAGTTAAGATATGGATTCAACCAAAGTGTCCATGGATAAATGAATGGATAAAGAAATGATAAATGAAATGGATAAAGGGGATATGTTTCTCCTATGAGAAAGAAGCAAATCATGCAATTTGCGGAATTGTAGAAAGACAAAATAATAGTAGCAAAAATTAAAAAAAAAGTGAAGAACTAAATTATAATGAACAAGAAGTGCCTACTTTGATGAAACCTTCCTAGGCACTGTTGGGGATTTATGTATTATGCCATTACAGGCGGCATACACAACAGAAGTGCAAGCAGCCAGGAAGCACAATGCCTTCCTGGATAATTGATTCATTTCTATCAGATAGGAATCTTGATTCCATTGTTGCCAAAGAGAGAATTAAAGTAAGTGCTCAATCTTCAGAAATAGGCAAGTCATTACATTAATTTACACCATGTTATTAAAATATGAACACTTGATTAAATATATCAAATCAATTCAGCTGCAAACGAAGAAACATGGTAATAGCAGAGGAATGCTTCCCAAATGTCTAGGTAATGCTAATAAAAGATGGAGAAACAAAGGTAAAGAAATGATGATTTGCAAGGTGAAGGGTAAAGAAAATCAATATATCACTGATTACAGAGATCTAAGGAAGGAGAAGGAGATAAAACGATGATGGAAAGAAGACAGTATTAAGAAAAGACAAATTCTGAGATATTCATTTGGACTATTTACAATTCTATTTTAAATGGATTTTCATAAATAGGAAAAGTCCACTAAATCACCTTGAATATTTTAATAGACTTAATCATATTAGAAAATTAGTGAGTCTATCTTTATTTTTTGGTCTATTTTTAAAATTGATAATGTATAAAAGTCACTTGGACATTTTCTCTTGCACATTTCAGTGGGCATAACTTTCTCTTAAGTCATCTGACTGTGAAGACGATATTTAAAATTTTTAAGATGTAGTAGAAATAATATTAACAGCAATAACAAAATAACAGTGAGACTTAAGTGCACTGAAGCTAGTTTACACACGCACTACCTTTAATGCTTTGCATTTGCAATGGATATGATAGACTGGCTCAGCCAATAGCCATTTCAGCTTTTTTCTATTGTCTTTTCCTGTGTCACAGAAGCTGAGAAATTTAAAACCACACTTTCAGATTTTCTCATATTGCCAGGATTCTAGATTTGATTTAGGGCCCTTCCCATCGTACATGTCCATGCATTATGTGAACTGGGAATTGAGCAGTGTGGAAAGAGATGCAGAGTGTGGCTCACCCATTCTGTGGAGGGATGTTTGTTGGTAGCAATGTGCATCTTCGTACCGTGGTCACTTGATTTTCAGATTTTCCCTTCGTAATTGTAGCGGTTTCCCGATTATGACACAGGAGAATAATTATAAGGTCAGCATCTTCCAGATTTTGAGCCAGGGAGATTCATGAACCTCACTGCATTACACTGAAAACTAAAAATTCTTACTAGAATTGTGGCTCGAAGCCACATCGTTCCATGATATTTCTAGCCATGAAGTACCTGGCAGTGAATCATATTATTTGTGGTTTGGAAAACTTGTGTGTGTTGTTTACAACAGGCCACAAACCAATAAAGCATTTTAAAAGAAAGGATTAAATACTTATCTTCCGATAACCAAAGTGGGATTTTCAGCTTCATAGCAAAACAGTGGGCTTTGGAATTAGTGTCCAAGAGAAAAGAATGTTATTCAAGTTTCTTTGGCTCATTATTGTAACAAGAAGTAAACCACTTTCTGATAGAAATAAGGATAGGATATTGAAGAAGGGAAAATCCAATGTCTGTTATCAACATTATGGCCGGATAGGTATGCCAGATCAGGGGGCAGAGGTTGAAACGTGCTTTGATACCCCTCTTCATACTGGGTCACCGAGTGGAGAGATGGGCAAGACCATGAGAGGCCATGGCGAGGCTTTGCACCCTGCACATTTGCGGCACCTGGAGATGGCTTCCTTTGAGGCTGCCCTGCAGTAGAATTTTGGGAGTGGCCATGTCAACGGAAGTCTCAGTGCAAAACTAACCCTAGCAGGAGAGCAGGAGTGCTGAGGGGATGAGATCCGAGTGTGGAGTGTGCCTCTGCCATAAGGTCGCACTGTGTAAGGAGCCCCGCACCTTTGTGGAGCCTGAGGGGAGCCTAGCATAGAGGCTGTGGTAGGGACTGGCCGAGCTGTGAGAGAGATGCAGAGACCTGGCAGATGCTCACAGGAGTTTGCGATCCTGTTAAGATCCGGAGGGAATGAGTCAGCCTACCGGAGAGGGATGGTGGGCACACTGACACAGGGCATATCACACCTAAGGCAGGTGCATAGTCACTTCAGCAGCAGACAGCTGGACGAGGAGCAGGCATGGTGAGTCCAGATCTCACTTTGCAGCCTGGAGAGAAAACCAGGCCACTCATCCTGGGAGTAAAACTCTTCATGATCCATCGGACCCAGGTCATGAAAACCACACACCACCGACACGCACCTCAACACCCCTGCAGAGGAGATGAGAGACGAAAACCAAGAAGAAAGACAGAATTCAAGACAAAAGAATGCAGTTTCCCCAAGGGATGATTGAAACGTAAAATTGGACTGAATTGAAATCTTAGGTTTGATTTTTTTTCACTTTTCCTCTTTGATCAGTGTGATGGGCTACTCCAGAAAAATAAGATCATTTATAGAAAAAATAAACTATGTTTCTGTTTAACTATTAGATTATAGCATAAATTTGCAAATGTTATACTAAGTTATAAAATATGAACTGATGTATGAACAAATAAGATTGATTTGACAACTGTGGTGAACACAATACGTGGAAAGCAAAAATAATAACTCTGAATTTCAGAATATTTTTAAAAAGAACAAAAAGTATTATTAACACAGTTAAGTCCATAGATTCCTGTTAATGCCAATAAATAAAATAGAAAATTAGATACAAGGTAAGCAATTTACTGAAGTTGTTTACCAGTGTCTTTTTCTTGTACTTTTCTTTTTATGAATTAATAAATAATATTTAAGAGATCACACAATTAATTAGTTGTTATTGATACAGAATTCCAAGAACATTAACACTTGTTTAGAGTCAGATAACCAACACCACAATCATGACTCAGAGCAGTTTCAACATCTTTTTTAAAATTCTTTGTTTTATTCCTTTACAGGCACAGGACCCAACACCTACACACTCACAAACTTAACTTATGTCAACCACTGATATTTTCATGGATTTTGCAGTGTTTTATTTTAGAAGGTGTCTTATAATCACATAATATGGAGCTATTTGAAACTTGGCATAATGCCTTTAAGATACATAGAATTGTTGGATATATCAAAATTTGGCTCTTTTAAACTGTTGAATTATCCTCCACCATAGGTACAGCTGCTGTAAACACTTATGTAAGTTGAGTAAACATAGCTTTTATTTCTAAAAACATAGAAGTCATTTTCTAGTATATGTTGATTAATATATCATGTTAAATAAACTTCCAAACTGATTTCCAAAGTGACTGCATTGTTTTACATTTTCACCAGGAATTTGTATGACTGAAAGATGTTATTCAAACTTGTTAGTATTTGATATTGTCATCATTTTGATTTTAGCCTCTCTAAAACATACGTTGAACTATTTCATTGTGGTTTTCATTTACATTTCCCTAATGAATAAATGAATATTTACCCTGAGCATATTTCTATTTCCATATTTGTCATCTTTTTACCCTCCTTTATAACATGCCTGTTAAAATACTTTGCCTATTTTTAATTGTACCACTAGTTTCCTATGTTTTAATTTATGGTTGTTAATACGTATAAGTAGGTATGCTGTGTATGCGTATGTATATTTACATGTATATATGCTATACAAGTTCTAGTCATCTATATATTTCTTTGCCAGAAATGTGACGTGAATTTTCTTAACTATATTTTTATAAAGCAAAAGGTATATTTTGATTAATCCAACTGAAATAGTTTGTTTCCTTTTTTGGATCATGCTTCTTAAAAGAATCTTTTGTCTAATTTCAGGTCTTTAATGTTTTCTTCTAAATGTTTTATATGTTTATATCTTGCTTTTAAATCTGTGTTTTTTATATTTTTGTATAAAACATGAAGATTAGGCTGACAGTGCTTGTTTGGTACATGGATATCCAATTGTTTCAAGGACCACTGGAAAAATTGTCATTTCTCCATTGAATTGCTTTGCAGCTTGTTCACAGTCAATTTGCCTTGATTGTATGGTTGTATCTGGTTTCTCTCTGGTGCTCTGTTGACCTGTGTTTCTATCCCTTCACCAATACTGCATTTTCTTGATCATCACTGTAGCTTTGGATCAAGTCAGTATTGCACAGGGTGAAACTTCCTACCTCATACTTCTTCACAAAAATTGTGTTAGTTTTCTAGTTCATTTGCTCTCCTGATACAATAGAACCACATAAAATTTAGAAAGAGAATCAGAAATAATTTTCACAACAACAAAAAATTTTATTGGCATTCTAGTAAATCTATAGTTCAATCTCTGTGGAATTGACGTCTTTACTATGTGAAATCCACAAATCTGTAAGCATTTTGTTTTCCCAGCTATTTAGGCGTTCTTTATGCTTTCAGAAGTGGTTGGCAGTTTTTCACATACTTGTACATATTACGGTTGCATTTAAAACTAAGCATTGCTGACCTGTTATAAATGTTATATTTACATTCCAATATCACTATTAAAAATGATTGAACTTTGCATGTTGATTTGTATCTTGTGACTATTAAAAATTTACTATTAGTATTAATTGTGTCTTTTCAGTGCTTTATGTATGTTCCTTAGCACTTTTTCCTTTTTCTTTTTAACACCATTATTGCCATACAGATGTTAGGCAAAGAACTGTATCTATTCAATATGTGAACTTTGATGAGTTTGTACATACTCAAATGCCCTTGATACTGTCACCACCATCATTTAACATTGCTCAAGGCTTCATTTTATTCTTTTGTTTTGCTTTTCTTTTAGTGGAACAAACACTTCACACACATTCTCCTCTTTTACGAATTTTGAAGTGAACCGCACTGTATTGCCAGCTGCAGGTGATATGTGTACAGCAGAGCTCCAGACTTTTGATATTCATGACTGAAAGTTTATGCCCATAGAGGAACTAACCCCTGAAAAGTAAAATTATCTCCTTCCATGAACTTGACGATTATGGATACCGCATGCTAAAGCTTTTGACTCAAAATTTCTATTTCTAATTCTCTTGAATTCTGGAAATGTTTCACCAGCCTTGCACTCTTGATTATTGAGTATACTCATACACATATTTGAGTTAGAAATTAAAATTATATCATAATAATATATCTTTTCTCATATTACATATTAAATCTACTCATCAATTCTTTTCATTTATTTATTTGAAAGGGGGAAGCAGAGGGAGATTCTCCATATGTGGGATCACTTCACAAATACAACAGCTAGGCCTAGGGATGTGATTACCCTTTTAACATGTCAAGGATTCATTTTCAGGAGACACATTTGGTGTAGCGGTTAAGTTGCTGCTCGGAATACCTGCATCCTATGTTGGAGTGCCTTTGTCCAAGTTCCAGGTATGATTCTAATAAAAAAAATTATTTATATGCAAGACAAGTACAAACATGAAAGGGAGAGGGATAGGGAGAGGAAGAGGAAGAGGGAGAGGGAGAGAGGGGGAGGGGGAGGGAGAAAGAGAAATATTCTATTTGCTGTCTCTCCAAATAAGTTTTGATTTTTAAAAAAGAAAATAATCCATTACTTCTTTCTCACTTGCACAAAATTTGCCATAGATACCCCCTGCATATGGGTTATGGGCATTATTATTACGAATTTATTAAGTTCTCTCTGTCTCTGTACTTCCCCATACTACTTTATATTTCTATGAAGCTTTTCAGCCAGTGATTTCATCACATCATTCCCATATTTAGAAATCTCTATGAGATGAAGTAAAATCTCTTTGTACAGCAATAAATCCTGGCACATGAGAATATACTTATTATGTATTTATGATATTTGAATTTTGGTGGAGATTGTTTTATGGGCTTACCAGTGTCCTTCAATATATTAAACATTACTCCTCCATCTTGCTAGAAAAGCTAAGCCCTAATTTTGAATCAAGATGTGAGTGAGTGAAGGAAGTAAGCATGGAATCTGTTTAGATTCACAAATTGGCTTAAGAGGCAACTAAAAGATAGGTGATGATAGATAAATAGATAGATGATAGATAGATAGATAGATAGATAGATAGATAGAAGACAGAGACATATGGATACATTGATATATACTATATCCTTGAAAACCTACACTCAAAACAGCTTACAAGAAATCAATAGCATGCTTTGAAAAGGCGCCAGAGAGGTAAAAGAAACAAGTTTGAAAGAAAAGGCATCTTTGACAGTGGGAAGAAAGACTATGTGTTGAAATGAGGATAGAGTGGAGGGAAAAATACATCAAAGTAAGGAAAACAAGAAAACAAAAGTGGCAATATGGACTCATTTTGGCTAAGGGTAAGATTTAATAGTTTGTAAACTTCTGAAATGTAGCAAAGTCATAAGATAAAATATCACATTTGGTATATTCTATTAAGATTTTTAAAATAATAAATTGAATCATCTACAATTTCTTAAAATCTGTAGATTTTATTATGTCATTGTGTTTTAAAATAGGTCTCCTTATTTTGTTCATCAAGAATAAAATTTAGTCTGTTCTCTGTGTTTTGTGTGTGTGTGTGTGCCTATATTTAACATAATACTTTGAACAAAATAGAGCAGGCGGTTCCATACTACATTTGTTGGCCAGTAATATATCTGCTTCTCAAGTTAATACAGTGCTTGATGTTTGCTTCTGCAACTTCCCCATTCACAAAGGTCTAATATCAAGAGTGATGTGGTATGTGAGGATTACTATCTTAAACTGCCTTGCCAATATACTATGTATTCATTGTCACCATATCTTTCAAGGAATGGGTCTGTCATTTCCAAGTATTTATTTTTATTTTTAAAAAATTCATTTATTATTTACTTGAAAATCAGAGGAGGGGGAGAGAGAAGAGAGACAGAGACAAGAACAGAGATTGTGCATCCCCTGGTTCACTTCCCAGCTGGCCACAATAGCCGGGTCTGGGCCAGGTGGAAGCCGGGATCCCAGAGCTTCTTCCAGGTCACTCACAAGGGTGCAGGGTCCCAAGCACTTGGCGACACTCTTGTGCTGCTTTTCCTAGGCATATTAGCAGGGAGCTGGATTGGGAGTGGAGCAGACCGGACTTGAACTGGTGCAGCAGCTTTTGAGTCTGTGCCACAACACTGGTCTCCATTTCCAAATATTGAGATGCAATATTGACAATGGAACGGAGATAGACATATGTACAGATGAAGCCAGGAAACTGTGATGTGAGTTCAACTTACACGTGAAATATTCTGAATAGATGGTTGGAACAGGGAAACTAATGTCATTTTCTCAATATTAAAGACTGATTCTATTTCAGAATCATCCTGAAAGAAAATCTCTTATAAAAGGAAAGCGTCAGCCAGGCACTAACCATCTCTTTTCACCCCCACCCCTCCTCCCATGTCTCAGGCTTTTTTTTTTTTTTTTTTGTGCATATGCATGTTTTAGTTAAATCACTGACAAGGAAACTACCAGCCTTATGTTTCTACTAATGTTAGGAACAGCACATAGAATTTGTAATGTTAAGCATAACAGCTGATCATACTATAGAGGAGTGGAAAAGGACAAAAAATGATGCCATTAACCATGCAAATGTGTGCCACATCTGTACTAAACTGTCATTTGCATGAATACAACTAAAGCAAGCAGGATTACTGTCATTAGAGCAGTGCTGTTTGCACTGCTATATTGTACTTAAGGTTGTGTGGGTGTTTCCATTTATAATGCCCCCCTTCTTTTTTAGGGGTTTATAATTTGGTTGTAATAATCTGCTTTTGGATGAAACATTACCACAAGTTCACAGAGAGGGAGCAATTTTTAATTACAAAATTGGATTCAAATTGGCACAGCTATATTCTATATTCTATCTGGAGACAAGCCTTAAAGAGCCTTCACAAAAATGATGTCCTTCTCAAAAAAAAAAAAAAAAAACACAGTACTTGAACGTGCAAAAATATGTTTTTTTAAGTTTAAGATAAAATAAAAACTGGCTTTATTAATGCACTGAGTGTTGATTTTGTGTGGTCACCCATAAGGAGACTGATCTATATAATTTGTCAATTTTAGTTCTTGACAAACTTCTTTGAAAAGTGATTTCACTAAATATTTTATTAATGGTTTTATCCTATATGCTTTCCGTAAGCTACACATTGCATATTAATTACAGGGTCATCTTTGACTAACAAGATACAAAGTGGTGCATACATATTAGAGAAGAACTTAAAAATCAGTTTTTACTTCTTATGGATAAATGACAAATTACTTCAAGAATCAGATGGGTTGGCAAACAGCCTACATACTATAATAGGTTTTTTTTTTTTACAATTTTTACAATGCAATTATGTTTCATAATCTTGAATATAATAATTGGTATATTGATTACATGGACATTGGTTGGCAAGAAATGTGGACTGTACATAATTTTTAAAAAGATTTGTGTTATTTATTTGAAAGGCAGCCTTACACAAAGAGAGAGAGAGAGAGGGAGAGAGACCTTCCATCAGCTGATTCACTCCCCTAAATGGTCACAACAGCCAGGGATGGGCAAGGGTAGAGCCAGGAGCCAGGAACTTCTTTCAGGTTTTCCACCTTGGTGGCTGGGACCCAGGCACTTGTGCCATCTTCTGCTGCTTTCTCAGGCACATTAGCAAGGAGCTAGGTCGTAAATGGAGCAGCCAGGAATTGGGATGTGGGATGCCTGCTTTATAAGTAGCAGCTTACCCTGATGTGCCACAATGTTGGCCCCTGTGCATATGCTTTGAACACTTTTGGTAACCATTTCTTCTAGAAAGGAAAAAAATAAATCTATCTACCTACCCATCCATCTATGCATGCATCCATCATCTATCTATTCAGTCATATATTCATAAATCATCCACCCATCTATCATCTATGCACTTGTGTCTTTGTTATGTAGTAATTATAAAAACATAGCTTAAGCTAATGCTTAAGAATTATTGGTGGTTGTATCTATTATGATTGTTTCCAGAGAGTTCTTGGGAAAATATAGCAATTGGTAGACAAAGTCATACTGCTAACAATCAGAATTTCCCTTTTATAGTTGTATAATGCATATGTGCCTCAAATAATTTGTAGATGGTTCAGTTAGGGTCCTGTCAGCAAAGAGACTACACCATCACAGGGGAATTTGAGGAAGATTTACTAAAAGTACACTTTTAATGGCATTAGTGAAATTGAGAGAGGTTTCAAGATATTGTGTAGCTTCTTGGGGTTAGTAACAGTAATCTTTAATACCACACCTAAAAAGAGACAGTTGTGAGAAATTGGAGAGAGTTTTGAAGATGTTCCATTTGTGGGAGTTTTGATCTTTGATCAAAAACAAAAACACATCTCTCTATCAGAGAAGGAAGAAGTGAACCACACACTTGCCCCTCAACATTCTCACTTTCTTTGATTATTGCAGTAATCATCGTTGGCTATTGGAGGGACAGAAGAAGGCAACCAGCACTGTGAGTAACAACAAACATTTCTGGATTTATATATTTGTGCATATTTTATTTGAAAGTGACTGAGAGGACTTCTGGTTCTCTTCTCAAATGCCTGCCACAGCTGTGGTTGGACCAAGCTAAAGACGGGAGCCGAGAACACAGTCCAGGTCTCCCACATGGGTGGCCGAGACCTGAGTGCTTGAGTCATCACCTGCTTCTATTCAGGGTCTGTACTAGAAGGAAGCTAGTTAGGAAAAAGTCTTACAGAGCAAGTGCATGCTAATGCGGGCCAAATAGTGGCTCCATTTCCTTAGGCAAAGCCTAGGCTTTCCTGCATGCAAGGAATCATCTCTGTGCTACAAGAGGCGTGGAGGACACAGAAGTTCAAGGAATGCGTCACATGGGAGCAATATTAGTCAAAAGGAAATAAAGTGATATCTTCTAGGAGGAGACCTTAAATATTAAGATATGAAATTTGCTAGTGAATGGAAAAGGAGTGCATTTCAAAATGAAGAAGTAACCCAGGCTTCTGCAGGTCATTAGGACGAGCTGGAAGTACTGGGAGTACTACCAACTCATAGGAAATGATATCAGTACACGGATTTTCTAGAGGACAAGGATTAAAGTAGACAGGATGTCCAGCTCTCTGCTGTGGTCCAGGAGTGCAGTGGAGGATGGCCCAAGTCCTCGGGCCCTGCACCCCATGGGAGACAAGGAGAAGCACCTGGCTCCTGGCTTCGGATCAGCGCGGTGCACCGGCTGCAGCGTGCTGGCTGCAGCGGCCATTGTGGGGTGAACCAACGGAAAGGGAAGACCATTATCTCTGTCTCTCTCTCTCACTGTCCACTCTGCCTGTCGAAAAAATATAAAAAAAAATGTAAAAGGAGACAATGAAATGGAAAAGAAAAAACCCCAACACGAGAGACTTCACAATGTGATCTCTGACTTCTATGTATTTCACTACTATATTTAAATTTGAAATAGCTTTCTTAGATCAACTTAAAAGAAAAAAGAGAAGCATTTAGATTATCAGGTGTATCATTGTCATGTATTATGTTCTCCTGAATATAAGTTTCTTCCCAATATGCTTTTACAAAACCAAGGGAGGCCGACTGCTTTCTCCTCTGCCTCCCGCAGTTCCAACAAGTATCATTATCTCTAATCCCAGCCTTACTGGTCCTGCTGAGCTTCCAATCGCTATTAAAGACAGCTTGTTGCAGTATTAGCTGAAGCCCCTAGTCCAGAGGCAGCCTGGGGATATTTTGGCATATTTTAAGTCACACTTTTCTGAATGATTTGTTGAAATGTATCTAAGCTATTTTTGGTCTAAAAATCTTACTCATCTTACCTGACTTGGAATGCATTGATAGAAATTTGCATGCCATTCTTATTCAGAGATTCATACTGGACAGATGAAGGAAATATACTTACTGTGTTTGTGTAAATGGCTTTTATGGAATTAGCATCTATTAATGTCATAATACCATAATCATACTAATAAAGAAATCAGTAGCACTGATAATATTTATAACTTCTCAGTTAAGTCAAAAAGGAAGACATTGCTGGAAATGAGATGATAAGGTACGATCCTTTTCAAGGTGCATATAAACACAAATTTATTAGTTTAATGCTTAAGGCTAAATCCTCATCCCTTTTGTTCTTTTTCTGTCATATAAGAAGTCTACTTGTAATGATACAAAAGCGGGGTGCCTGGATTAGGAAGGTCAGATTTTAAGTTTGGCTTGACTCTGAAAGAGCTGGAAAATGGCCCCAGTCTTGGCACCGATCCCAAGAACAAGTCACCCTGAGACCAGCTGGTTTTCCATAGACATTGCGAAGTCTAACAACTGGATATACTGTATTTAGTTTTTTCCCCAGTTATTATTATGATTCCTTAACTCAGATTCAAGTGTGCACTCATCCATAATATGGGGGAATTCACAAAGCAACATTTTCAAAATGTGAATGGTAGAACTGTATAGTACACATTGCAGGAATTGTTATGTTGTATAATGACAACATGCAAAGATGAAGGGTTTGTGTCTTCAAGGAACCAAACAATGAAGCAAAAGATTGTGCATACACATCCTCCTGCACACACATGCTCACACACTCAAATCCACATCAGTCTGTAGACATATTTCCAAACATCTGGATCTTTTACATCGTGGAGACCCTAACATCCAGATGTTTTCACCAAGTTTTAGTGGGAGGCACATTTTCAATATGTCCTTGAGACTCTCAGTGTTATTAATGCCAAAGAATGAAACATGGATGGTGTGTGTGTGTGTGTGTGTGTGTGTTTGATGAAAAAGAAAAAGTTAAATGAAACTAAACACTTTCTTCTTCTGCACAGCAAAGCACAGTGTATTCTGCACCTTTGCTATAAACTCATGAAGTCAATCCATTTCTTTAGGTAATTATGATCTTGACTTTGTTCTGACTCAAAGGCATAACATATGGTGACTAGATGTACACGGACAGTGAATGTTCGTTGCACACCTATTTCTGTAGTCGAGTGTGTGTGTTCCTAGTGTCTGTGGCTTACATTGTACTTCATCCCACTTGAATTTTTACTCTTGAACATGTGTCAGCACAGCCTGCCCTTTCCTTTATCGCTGTTCTCCTCTTGGAAACAGGTGGGGATAATCCCTTCCGTGAGCTACAGGACTGCTTGGGTCACCAAAGAAGACTGCTTCCCTTTCTTGTCAGTTCCAGCTACGGTAGAAAGAACAGCTTTTAAAAATGCATGACTTCATGTGGTAAAATGTGTCAAAAATGGTTTAAAATAATACAATCCTAAGAACCATAGGGGGTGGGAGGGAACAGTAAAAGGAATGACTGGTATTTTCCTCTCCTCGATCCCATATTTATAGCCAGTGCCATACAGGCACCCCAGGAACACATGTGAGAGGCAGTCATTTTCTCCAAATAAGTTTTTCCCAAATTACTGCATTTACCACTTGTGTACTTGTTAATTATCTCAATATGGATTGCTAGTGTGCTTATCTCTAAATGTCCATGTGCTTTGATACAGAGACAATTCATTCTCTAATCATACGATGAGGAAGGAAACTAGTATGTGTAGCTATGAGATGGTAGGGGAACACTCTAGGAAGAGTACATCGGAAATCACCTTTGGGAAAGCACTTGCAAGTTTTAAGACAATGCTACTCTTTTTTTTAAAAAAAAAAGTTTTTATTTATTTTATTTGAGAGGAAGAATTACAGATGGTTAGAGGCTGAGACAGAGAAAGGTCTTCCATCCGCTGGTTCACTCCCCAAATGGCCGCAACGGCCTGAGCTGCACCGATCTAAAGCCAGGAGCCAGGCTCTTCTTCCCAGTCTCCTACATGGGTGCAGGGGCCCAAGGACTTGGATCATCTTCTACTGCTTTCCCGGCCCTTAACAGAGAACTGGATTGGAAGAGGGGCAGCTGGGACTAGAACTGGTGCCCGTATGGGGTGCTAGTGCTGCAGGCAGAGGATTAACCTACTCTGCCATGACACTGGCACCAACAATCCTACTTTTTAACCTAAAATTAAAAAGGTGTACAGAACAGTCCTGCACAACTAATGCATTTTATAACTATGCTGATGTGTTTTCAAAGTCATGTAAATACACGATTTACTAGGATGTCCTGAATTCTAAAATTTTAAGTCAAATTATTACATGGTTGCAGTAGTTTCCATTTTCTAGTCTATGAGTTATTGTATATATCATATATCTAATTATGAGGAAATATCCTTTTGTATTCAAAGGAACTCAATATTTGGACCACCAACCCTTTTATTGTAAAAGTGCTCCTTTAATTTTGTATTTGGAAAATCACGCTCTGTATCCTACATTGTACTGATGGATGATATCAAACTCAGCAGTAGATAAAGCTGACTTTTCTCATGCAAACTGAGTAAACTGGTGTACAGTATCAAATCTATATCACCCAAAGTCCTGAGCATGTCAATGTAGCTTTTGTTCACAAACTGGTACACTGCAGCTTTGCAGGTGTACATTTGGAAGGCACTTTGAAAAACACCGCACATCATTTAATTCCTGAAAAATGTGTGGTATGTTAGCCTGAGAATTTCAAAGTACAAATTATATTTCATTCTAGAAATTCATGAGAGCCTAAATTTAAATAGATTGTCATCATTTTCTCAGCCTAAGAGCACTGAAGGAACTAAATATATTTGAAGCCATTTTTCCTAGTAAATTCAGGCCCATAATAGCTGTTGAGGATAAGTAAACAGTTGGCAAGGAACTCCCTCTTGTGGTCAAACATTCTTAATTAGAAAAAGAAGTTTGTACTCAACTGATGGTCTGGATTATTAAAACATGGGTCACTTGTAACCATTAAGATTAACAATACTGATATAAGTGGCTTTACTGAAGCACTTCATTGCAAATTAGAGTTGAATAATGGAACATACGCTCTTAATTTTTCCTAAGACAGGGCTTTGCATGCTGTCCAGGATAAGGCCACTTTGGATAACAATTTTAAAGGTTTCGTGTTACCTTTGAAATCACTATGGCATTCTTTTAAAATTATATGTGCACAAGAACACACAGATGACAGACACACAGAGTGTAGCCATATATGAATGGAGTACTGTAAGAAGGTCACATCCTCTTAGTACTTTGGTTTCTTGTACTTTCTAAAACTGCAGTTCTGCTAAACAGTTCTCTAAATGCAGGAGGAACAGTTCCCATATGCTGCTGACTGCTGCCCCTCCTAGGTTACACGAGGCAACAGAGCCCATTGTGATAGGCAATAAGTGCCCGGCATACAATCAGAAATGTCCCAAACACTTACTACAAATGAGACAAATTATCCGAAGACTTATAATGAAGCCGACAAATTGTAATTTTTTTCCGCTAATCATTAGCTTTAAACGGTGCCTCCAACCACTTCACAAGGTTGTTGACAGACAGTATCTGTCCCAAACAGAGTATATAATTCATTTCCACAATGGCAAATTCAAACTTGATGCCAAGAGACCCAGGGTTTAACTGATGCCCCTGACAGCACATCAAAGGTTGGGAAGAAGGCCCCGCATTCAGATCAGGTCACCGATGATTTTTAAAATGTACTTCGTATGAGTGAAGTTGAACATTTTTTTCATTTGATTATCATTCATAGTCTTTGCCAATTTTCCTGCAGGACTATGATCTTTTAATTTTATTTGTTGAACTATTTAGTAGAGCCATTAAGCCTTTAACTATAATGTAATTTAAAATTATGTTGTATAAAATAATAAAACAAATGTAAATGGTATAAACTGAACATTCTTCTGTGAATGAGCTTCAATATGAGTAAAAGAAGTACACGAAGTTAGAGTCATGATTTTAAGGAAAATGGGGACAGGGAGGAAGAGACTCTGCTCTTGTAAGTTCTAGTTTGGGTGAGGAATGTCACATGTGGAGAGCTATTTCTCTGCATGTACTGGTCCCAATAACTCTTTGTCTGCCCAAAGTTAAGACAGTCGATTACTCAGCAGTCAAATGATGCACTTAAGCTTTCTTTACAAAAGCTAGGGAAGATTACACATGAGAGGAGAAAGCTGTAGCCTTTCAACATTGGCCCATATGTGCAGGTTGCTCTTAGTGTTAGCTTTTGTTGACTGTGATGTATTCCTGGATCCTAATTGTTTTCCTTATCTTTTAATGATACAAGACTAGGAATAGTCTATATAGAAAAATGAGAGGAAGCATACAAATTTTAAAATATAATAAGAATTTGTGCTTTCCAAAATATGGGCAACTTTGTACCAGTTTTAACAGCAGCATTATTTCACAGATACTGACTTTTTTATGTTCAGAAACAGGTGTTTTGTTCACTTGTTTGTTTTAATCTTATTTTATCAGCATGTGCACTTTCTAATGCAGGGATCAATTGTAATATACAAGTATTTGTCTAAACCGCCATACATTTAAATGTATTAAATGAATACATTTAAATATATTACTACCTTTTCAATATTAAAATTAAAAAATCCTATAGTTGTAGATTTATGTAAACAACTAATTACTTAGTAATCTAATGTCTTCAAAGTATTAATTGTAAGTATCACACCACTTTTATTAGTGTATTGTTAGTTTTATCTTAAGATGGTGTTTGTTTAAATGATATAATAAATATGGTTAATTGTCTCATTTTCAAAATAAGGATTTTTAGGAACATAATCTATAGGTTTTTTTCCAAAAGAAAAAAAGTCTCTTATAAGTTGAAAGACATCAATAATTCCTGAGCTCAAACTCAATTTTTTGTGAATAAAATAATATTAATGGTCAATAAACGTATAACTCAGTTTATCATCACTATCTGCATATTGTTACTGTAAATTTTATGCTTTTTCATAACATCAAGACCTCAAAATACTTCAGAAATTAAAAGGCTGTCTTCAAAATACTATTTAGCTCTTTGTACCTTTAAATAAAATGTATTAATTTGGCTGTTTTTAAGAATAACTATTCTTTTGCAATAGGCTTTCCTGCAATGTATTTCTTAGAAAGATAACTTATTTCATTAGAAAATAATAAATTAATAAATATCTATGTATAAACTTTGTCCATATTTCAGCCACCTTTCTCTCTCTCTCTATATATATATATGTACATACATATATATATATATGTATATAAGTTAATTCATTGCAGAATCAACAATTATTTTTGTATTACTCAGAAAGAAAAATCACTCACAATTATAAAATATCAATGATTAAAGATAGATTTTCCTTTTACAGTGGTCAAAATTTTAAAATCAATGTTGGGGCAGGTGTTATGGTGTAGCAGGTTAAGCCAATACCTCTGACACCAGCATCCCCTATGGGCTCTGGCTCAAGCCTTGGGTGCTCCGCTTCCCATCTATCTCACTGCTAATGTTCCTGGGAAAGCAGCAGAGGATGGCCAAAGTGCTGGGGCCCCTGCACCCATCTGGGAGACCTGAAAGAAACTTTGGACTCCTGGCTTCAACTTGGTCCAGCCCCACTCCTTGTGGCTATTTGAGGAATGAAACAGCTGATAGAAGATCATTCTGAATTAAAAGTAATTCTATATATCAATAATGATATAGAGATGCATATATAGATCATAGAACATGAACTTGTTTTAATGACTTTAAATAATTAATATTTTAAACTTTAATGTATTTTTCATGTGTCTATTGGCTATTTGTATTTCCTCTTTTGAAAAATGTCTATTTAGGTCCTTGGCCCATCTCTTAAGTAGGTTGTTTGTTTTTTTCCTGTGGAGTTTCTTGATCTCTTTGTAGATTCTGGTTATTAATCCTTTATTGGTTGCATAATGTGCAAATATTTTTTCCCATTCTGTTGGTTGCCTCTTCACTTTCCTGATTGATTCTTTTGCAGTACGGAAACTTCTCAATTTGACGTAATCCCAATTGTTAATTTTGGCTTTGACTGCCTGTGCCTCTGGGGTCTTTACCAAGAAGGCTTTGCCTATGCCTATACCTTGCAGGGTGTTCTCTTTGTTCTCTGATGTTCTCTAATAATTTGATGGTGCCGGGTCATAGATTTAGATCTTTACTCCATGTTGACTGGATTTTTGTGTGAGGTATAAGGTATGGGTCTTGCTTCATGCTTCTGCATGTGGAAATCCAGTTTTCCCAGCACCATTTGTTGAATAGACTGTCCTTGCTCCAGGAATTGGTTTTAGATCCTTGATCTAATATAAGTTGGCTGTAGATGTTTGGATTGATTTCTGGTGTTTCTATTCTGTTCCATTGGTCTATCCATCTGTTTCTGTACCAGTACCATGCTATTTTGATTACAGCTGCCATGTAGTATGTCCTGAAATCTGGTATTGTGATGCCTCCAGCTCTGTTTTTGTTGTACAAGATTGCTTTAGCTATTAGAGGTCTCCTGTGCTTCCACATGAATTTCAGCATCATTTTTCCAGATCTGAGAAAAATGTCTTTGGGATTTTGATTGAGCGCCCGTGTCCTCCACGTAGATCCACCGTGTCCCTCTAATTCTGGAAGAGTTTCCTCTGCAGTTCTTTCCCTAACTTTTCCCTGAGACTTCACTATCTGCACTTTTATTGAACAGTCTTTCCCCGGACTATCAGTGAGCTCCCTCCCTATTCTACCATCTTGGAGCCCCACCTCCAAAACTCTTGTAAACTAATTTTTTTAGAAGATTATTTGAAAGGCAGTGTGACAGAGAGAGAGGAAGGGAGACAGATATTTTCTTTTCAAGATGTATTTATTTATTTGAAAGTCAGAGTTACAAAGAGCGAGGAGGAGATGCAGCGAAAGAGAGAGGTTTTCCTTCCATCTGCTGGTTCACCCCTCAATGGCCACAATGACCAGAGCTGTGCAGATTCGAAGCCAGGAGTCAGGAGCTTCTTCCAAGTCTCCGAAGTGGGTGCAGGGATCCAAGGACTTGGGCCATCCTCCACTGCTTTCTAGGTCATAGCAGAGAGCTGGATCGGAAGTGGAGCAGCTGGGACTTGATCCGGCAGCCACATCAGATGCCGGCATTGCAGGCAGCGGCTTTACCCACTATGCCACAGCACTTGCCCTGAGACAGATATTTTCCATCTGCTACTTCAGTCCCCAAATGGCTGGCCAGGGCTGGGCTAAGCTGAATCAGGGTTCCTGGAATTCCATTAGGGTCTCCCACATGGGTGCAGGGGCCTAAGTATTTGAATTATAATTTGCTGCCTTCCCAGGCACAATAGCAAGGAGCTAGATCAGAAGTGGAGTGGCTGCGATTCATTCATAACTTATATGGGATTCTGGTGTAGCAGGCTACAGCTTAACCTCTTGGACCACTATATGGTCTCCTAGTTTTTTTTTTTAAGATTTTTTTTTTATTTGAAATAATAGTTACTGAGAGAGAAGGAGAAAAAGAGAGATATTCCATCCATTAACTCACTCTCTAAAAGACCACAAAGGCCAGGACTGATGCCTCATGGAGGGAGCTGGAATTGGGAAAAGATCAGGCACTGGAACCCAGAGACCCCAATATGAGGTGCTGATGTCCAAGCAATATCTCTACTGTAGCACCAAATCCCAACCACATGGAACTTTGGAGTTAATAAAATTTACTAACTGATAGTTGCCATATATTTTCTCTTCTGTGCCTATAGCAGACATTGCTGCTATATTTCATCCACTCTAAAATGTCATTAATCTTTAAATGCAGCATTATCTGATTGACAATGATTCTGCTTCATTTTCATTAGACTGTGATGTACCATTGATTACAAGGCACCCAAGAGAGGCAAAGTATCTACCAAGAATGTACGAAATATCATAATCAATTGTAACATCCGTTCCTACTAAGACTGAATGTAGCTTCAAAATATATTTCAATGCAGCATTTCTCACAGACATGCCCATGGAGGAAGTAATTGTAATATAGGAATAATTGCACGTTGATAATTTCCTGGAAAGGCAGAGAAAAATCTGAAATCTGCTCATCAACACAGAGGCCCAAGTAACTGCTGCAAGACACATCCAGCATTCGTGGGTGCCACTTTGATACTGTATTTTTAATGAGTTTATTCAGTGAAGAAACTTTCCACAAACACATATCTGTCTTTGGATATCAACGATAATTAATCTAGAATTTATGTTGGAGTAAAGAAAAGAAAGAGAGAGAAGGAAAGGGAGAGAAAGAAGAGGAAATTACATTAACCAAGTTTTATGTTTTAGGGATTTTGCATCACTATTTTCTGTGTATTTTTACTTGATATGCCTAGAAACCTGAGAAGTTTTTTATCTGCTTCATTTTTACATACATGAAACTTAAGTGTTTCGTCATTGAATTATCCACAACTGCCTGGAAGAGTGCAATTTGTCAGAATTAATAGTCAAATTCTGATTCCAAATTCCATGTCTTCTCCACCACCCAAAATATGTGAAGTTCATCCTGCACAAACGTGTTCCCCAGACCTGCTCAGCAAAGGAAGGCACGCCTGTCCAGGATCAGAGCTGGAATCTTCTGCCATGTGTGCACATTAGATTTGTATTTGTTTTACCTGATATATTCTGATTAGTTGCCCACTGGGGGCCCTTCCAAACAGAAATGCTGCTGCACTCTGATTGCCACTTTATTTCAAGTTCCTGAAGTCCTCTTTCCTCTCTTGCTCTGGCTCAATGATCTTACACATGCATGAAACAAATATCCTATATTCCTGGCCTTGCCTCCCCAGTAAAACCACTCATTTTATTTATTGTAGTATCATGACATATTTTAAAGTGAAATATTTAAGCTAGACTATGAATAAAGCATTTTATTTTTAAAAATCCTGACATGTTCCACCTAATGTCATCTCACGCCAAAGTGGAGTTGGTTTAGGATAAGGAGCAGTGGGAGAAAGGTCAGTTAACCTAAACATTTTGGGAAAAAATGGCTGTACTTTAAGCAAATCACCTGACTTGTTCCTTCTACGGATACATTTTGCTCTTTGTGGAACTTGCTACTTCATTTTAAGGCTTTTTATGTGAAGAATGTGTTGCTTCTGTTGCCTGAAACTACTGTCTAAATCTATTGTGATTTTTTTTTTTTTTTTTGGTGGAAACCATGACTCTCTTGGGTGTATTACTCTGGTTCAAAGTAGCCCCTCAATTGTAAATGATCAAATTGCTACATGGACCATTTATATCAGGTATTTCTTTTGAAGCAGAAGTGAAATTTACTGTTTTGTGCCACACCAGGGACCCAACATGCTCCAATAGATAAGCCAGTAGCCTGAGGATGTCAAATCCTCAGACTTTCATTCTGCTCATGTGGTTAACTGTCTATTTTGAGCTGTATAGTTAAATCACATTAATTTGAATTTAGAGACATTAAAAACACCAAAGGAAAGGATTCAAAAATTATCTAGTCCATATGCACTCAAAATGAGCAAGTATTTGTACCATTTTGTTGATTAAAAAAATCAGTGGAGAGGAGTGTATGTTTTTCAAGGATGTACAATGTCATGAGAAGAGAAAGAGAAACAAAACTTCCTTGTGTATTACAGGTTTTCATCGATGATTCATGGCTGTCTATGAATAACAAGACTAGTAACCAAGGATTCAACTTGTCACAATTTCTGAAATATTTAATGGAAACTCCAGACAAGGCTACAAAGTGAAGTAAACCGCTAACATCCTCGGTTTTGATTGGAATTATATTAATTAACTATCTTGACACTATGTTTCTTAACACTCAAAGGAGTTATTAATGGTTAGATGAGATTTAATTTAAAAATAGGAAAAATAGCAAATCAACATGGTTGATAGGCAAAGATATTTTAAACTTCTCTGTCAGGGAAAACTAAGAGAAGGGGTAATTCTGATACAAGGTGTGACCTTCAGTTTCAGGTGTGTGGCAGTTGTTTAAACCAGCAGGAAAGGGTGTCCAGATTCTGTATCAGTGCCTGGGACTGAGTTCTGCTTTGTTTCTGATCCAGCTTCTTGCTTACGTGCCTGGGAGGTAGGGAGTGATGGCCTAAATATTTGGACCCTTGTAACTTACCCGGGAGACCCAAATAGGGTTCCTGGCTCCCGGCTTCTGCCTGGTCTAGACGTGGCTATTGTGGAAATTTCCCAAGTGAACTATGGATGGTAGATCTGGCTCTTTATCTCTCCTCTTTCTGTCACTCTGCCTAAAAATTAGTAAATAAATATGTTGAAAAGTTTGATCCTCAAGAATTCATAATGTACCTTCTTTGTTGTTATATTGCTGAATAATTAAACTATTAAAAGTATAGAACTCTTGCAAAAGAGCATCAATAAGTTCATAAGTTCATTATTTAAGGAACTAAATACTTTGTAATTGGCATTTCAGTGTATAAATATCAATTTCCTTAGTCATGAAAGATAAGTTTTGTTTTGTAATCCTGCTTTCTATAATATCTGTAATTTTTCCTTGAAGATTTTGAACTAGGAATTTTTATTTATTTATTTTTTGACAGGCAGAGTTAGACAGTGAGAGAGAGAGAGAGAGAGAGAGAAAGGTCTTCCTTTTTCCATTGGTTCACTCCCTCCCCCCCGCAAGTGGCCTCTATGGCCAGCGCGTTGGGGCCAGCAGCTATGCCGATCAAAAGCCAGGAGCCAGGTGCTTCCTCCTGGTCTCCCATGCGGGTCCAGGACCCAAGGACCCAGGCCATCCTCCACTGCATTCCTGGGCCACAGCAGAGAGCTGGACTGGAAGAGGAGCAACCAGGACAGAATCCAGCACCTGACCAGGACTAGAACCTGGGGTGCTAGCACTGTAGGCGGAGGATTAGCCTAGTGAACAGCGGTGCCGGCCTAGGAATCTTTTAATACATTTCATACAACTGGTTTACTCATATAAATGAAGAAATATGAATCCTAATCAATTATTAAGGGAACAAATAAAAGGAAAAGATAATGCAACAGATGACCATACCCTCGGTAAAAGAATGCCAACAACACAATCAGAAATTTGTGGTAAAACTGAGGTATAGCTCTTCTAACTACATCTAGGAGTAAAAACACAGAAGTTTTGTAACTGAAAAGCTAGAAAGAGAAATTGAACCAGGAAGAAAACTGAGTTGTTAAACTTTAGAAAGAATAGAAGAGAAAGACAAAAGCATATTTTAAGTGAAGATTAAACCATAAGATCCAATGTACTTAGATGAAAGTATTGAAAAAGAGTAAGAAAATAATAAATGTAATGAACATGAGATATAAAATATTAGATAATGTGACTGAAGTAGAAGGCAGCAAAAAATTTCTTAGATGTAGTTGGAATTTCTAAAGACATTAAATCAAATGATGGAAGACAACTAATATTTAAATTTTTAATTCAAGAATATTTCAGCAGGAAAGAAAGACTTTTATCTACTAATGGAAATTTTTTTAATGGAAATTTTAACTACTGAGTAGTAGGCACAGGGGCACATATTTAACACATCTGTTAGATTATTATTTAATGATGTAATAATAAGTCTGTTATTATTTTTTTCTTTATTTAATGACAAAGGGGAAGAATCTACTTGGTCTCCAGACTCCCCCCTAAAAAATAATTTGGTTGGGTTACAGAACTAGAATGACAGGAAACTCATTACACATTTCTAAAACCATATTCAAAGCAAAAAAATCAGGGAGAAAAAGTGGCAAACAAAAATCTTTCTATCAACTTATGGTGTCAACATCATAAACCATTTTAAACATGTAAGAGCTTAGTGAATTCTTCTTGAGGCATCTATAAAAATATGTGCTGCTTCACACTAAGTGATGATGATCATCAAATCAAGAGATGGTGATCATTTAATATATTTATCTGTGGATCTAAAGTTAAATCAAAAGAGTCATGTTGCTTCAAGCTCCTTCAGAAGCAAATAATAGAGAAGACATGAAAGAGATTTGTTGGGAGCAACATCTCCATAGGATAAAATAGAAGGGCAGAGAGTAGAGCAGAACGGTCATCAGACAATAACAGGTTGTACAAAGAGGAGTAAAGAACAAGCCTAAGGAAGTCTCAGATTTCTGAATCATCTAAGAAAGTTCTGAGTAAGCCAAAGTCTAACCAAAGTCATGCATTAAGAGATTCCTGCTTCACACAGACATTCTGCATAAAGCCGTAATACAAAGACATAATTTTGGGGGATTCAGGAAGGCAGCAGATGGAGTCAGTAGTTAACAATACTTCAGACTAATGCCCTCACGTGGAAGTCCATATTCTGATCACCGGAACCAATGGATGTGTTGTATTACATGATAATCAAAATTACCAATATGTTACCTTAAAATGAATTATCCTTGTTGTCCTAGGTCTTAATAGTGGAAAAATTTTCTTTGGACGGAGGCAAAACAGATATAGCAAAAGATAAAGTTAGAGGGGAATCAAATAATTAAAGGTACATGACATATTTTTGTAGATTTGAGGATGCAAAGAGCAATATGATGAGTAATATAGACAATCTTAAAGCTTACAGAGACTGTTGACCAACAAATAAAAAGTCAATAGTAAAATGACCAATTTTAATGCAAATATATCAGTGATTGTGTTAACTGTAAGTGGATTAAAACCTCCAATTAAAAGATAAAGGTATCAAAGTTAATAGAAAAAGAATAATAGATTATTTAAAATGTTCATAGAGGGAAAAAGTAAAAGAGTAAAAAGAAGATACAATGCAAACACTAAAGCCCCCCAAAAGCTTTATTACTCCACTACTATCAGTGTATGTAGATTGTAAGGACAGAATCATAAAATTACTTTAAAAAAGAAATAAAATATTTATAAAACATTATTGCATCAAGGATGTGTGGCAATTTGCAAGCAGTAAGATAATGAGAAAATATAATGAAAAAAGTAGAACTAAAGAGGTAGACAAATCCATACTCTTAAGATAAAATATTAGCACATATTTTTGGGTACCTTATAAAATATGCAGATGAAACTTTTTTCAAGGTTTTTACTTATCAGTTTCACAGGCAGCATCATACACACGCACATACACCCAGAGGGAAGGAGGGAAGGAGGGAGGGAGGGAGGGAGGGAGGGAGAGAAGGACAGCGGGAGAGAGAGGGTGGAATGGTGGGGGAAAGACAGAGGGAGGGAGGAAGGGAGGAAGAGAGAGAGAGAAAGAGAGAGAGAGAGAGAGAATCTTACATCTGCTGGTTTACTCACCAAATGGGACCAGGCTACACAAAATGCCCAAGTCCAGAACTCCATCTGGGTCTCCCAAGTGGGTGGCAGAGACTCATGTACATAGGACATCTTCCATTGTTTTTACAATTACATTATCAAAGAGATGGATTGGAAGTAGTGCAGCATCCAGATGTGGGATGCTACCCTTTCAAACCGTACCACAATACCAGCCCCATACAAACACTTCTTAAACCTAGATACTACAAATGATATATTATTTATGGATACTCAGTATTAAAATTGAATATTTTAGGTCAAAAACTAACTTCAAAAATTTACATAAAAGAAGTCATTAGAGTATGTTCTCTGAATACAATGAAATTAACTTAAATCAATAGGAATTGTAAAATGATATAATATCAAAATATTTGGAAGTCTAGTCAAAGTAACATGAAGAAAAAATAAGAATACATAAATAGTAAAATAAATGCAGTCTAAGAGATTCTATTCATTTAATAGGATTTGTGTAACAGAACTTAGTGGTTTAAACTACAGAAATGAGTGTGGTCATTGGTGACAGCAGTTAAACTGCTTGAGACACCCACATTCCAAATATAGTGCCCAGGTTCAGGGCACAGATTTACTTTCAGTTACAATTTCTGCTAATGCACACTGTGGGAGACTGCTCAAGAATGTGGGTCCTTACAACCCATGTGAGAGGCCCACTGAGTTCTTGGCTCTTAGCTTCCACACAGTCCAGCTTGGCTGTTGCAGGCATTTGTGTAGTGAACCAGTTAATGGAAGATGTCTCTGTCTCCCTCCCTGTCTCCTTGCCTTTCAAATAATTTTCACCCACTCTCTTTCTTTCTCTCACTCTGTGTGTGTGTATGTATGTATGTGTAAAATACAATGCATTTAAAAATAAAGTTATTACTATAATTCATCACATCAATAAGATCAAGATGAAAACTCATATGATCATGTCAGACTCAACTGAGAACATGATTAAGCCACACAGCAAAGCTAGGAACAGAGAGGGATTTCCTAACCTGGATAAGGATTATCTACAAAATTCTGTAGCTAACATACTTACTGGTAAGGAACTCTGCTGATTGGGAAGAATCCACGTGTAGGCACTTTTAACATGTTAGACAATAACAGGCTGAATGTGGTTCCAAATGCAATAAGGAAAAAAGGATATCAAAAGTACACAGATTCAAAAGACAAAAAACATTTTTCTGTCCATGGGTCCATTAGGGTCTATTTCAGAAATGCCAATGATTGATAAAAATTATACTTCTTGAGGTGATAAACAGATTTCGGGAATTTTGAAGTATACAGAAGTCTTAGATAAATTTATTTACTATATAAGACATAAGCAGTTGTAATTTTAAACTTATATCACAGCAGCCTTTATATTTGCATCATACACATGAATTATTTATCTATAAATTTAGCAGAAATATGAAAAATATTTTTTTTCATTTTCAATTCTCTTTATATATAGAATATCAGTTTAGTACATATTATGTAAAGATTTCAACAGTTTGCTCTCACATAGGGACACAAAATGAAAAACACGGTTGGAGTACTGGTTATAGTATTAATTCACAATGTACAGCACATAAAGGGCAGAGATCCTACATGATATATATTTTTTTAAATTGATTAATTATCTATGCAATTTCCAATTTAACACCAAATTTTTTTAATCATTTCCAATTATCTTTATATACAGAAGATCGATTCAGTATATACTAAGTAAAGATTTCATCAGTTTGCATCCACACAGAAACACAAAGTGTAAAAATACCGTTTCAGTACTAGTTACAGCATTACTTCACATTGGACAACACATTAAGGACAGATCCCACATGAGGCATGAGAAGCTGTACAACTAACAAAATATATTGACTCTAATGTAAATAAAAAACATGTTATCTCAAAAGCTAGAAAAACAATGAAAGAAAAAAAGGAAGGAAAAAAGAAGGAAGGAAGGCAGAGAGATGGAGGGAATGAAACAGAAAGGGAGGGAGAGAGTGGGATGGAGGGGTGAGGAGAGAAGTAGGGAATATAGATAAGTAATTTTACTTTCAAGATACCTAAGCTAAGTAATTAATTTTACATCAGCAAAATTATACAAAACAGCGACATAAACTTTAAAAATGGTCATTTTGGATGATCCATTTTAATGTTTATAAAATAAAAATATATTTACTTTTATTTTCTTAAGATTTATTTATTTGAAAGTCAGAGTTACAGAGAGAGATTTTTCCATTCCTTGGTTCACTCCCCAAGCGGCCACAATGGTCAGGGCTGGGCCAGGTTGAAGTCAGGAGCCTGGAACTCCATCCAGGTTTCCCATGTGGGTGGCAGAAGCCCAGGGACTTAGACCATTATCCACTGTTTTCTCTGGCACATTAGTAAGGAGCTGGATCAGAAGTGGAGCAGCGAGGACTCAAACTGGCACTCATGGAATGCCAGCATCAGAGGTGTTGGCTTAACCCGGTGCACCACAACACCTCCCCCAGTGTACTACTTTTTAACATTTTATTCAATTGGATGAGTTTAAATATATGTACAATACCGGTGTGATAATTCTGGAACCTAATGTATTATAAATTGAACTGCTTCCCCTCAAAATTTATAAGTTAAAATTCTATCTCCCATTACCTTAGAGAGCAGCTGTATTTGGAGACAGTATGTTTAAAGGTTAATTAAACTAAAATGAGATGATTAATGTGGATCCTAATGTAATATGACTGGTGAAGTGGAGATTAGGACACAGACAGGCCCAATGGGAAGATAAATAGAAAACACAGAGAGAGGTTGGACATCAGCAAGCAAGGAAGAAAGGCCTCTCAGAAGAAACCAGCATTTCGACAACAGCATCTCCAATGTCCTAGAATCATAACAACATGAAACTCTGTTATTTAAACTACACAGTTTGTGGTATTTGGTCATGGCAGCCCTAGCAAACTAATGCACAACATTACCTGTGCAAGTCCACATTTAATTAACACTGCAAATGATTCTGTAAGGATGAAGTTTCAGGATCTGTTCTTTTTTTTATATCTCTGTTTTTCTGGATTTCTGAAACAACAATAGTGCTCAAACTTAAGCACTGATCAAATTAGAGAAATTCATTGGCATAGAACTGAGATTTGTTTTTTGGTATGTATGAAGGGCACCTCTTAAACATTTTTATAACTGCCTATATTAGAATTCATTAACAATTTACTAATGCTCAAAAATGTAAACACATAGAAAAATCCAAACCTGGCATTTCTTCTCAATGAACTCAAAAGAGAATAAAAAATTTATCTGTTTTACCTTTAAAATTTGAAAACCATCTAGTAATCAAAAAAATTTTATTCTGGAAATTGTCACTTCTTTATTTCTTTGTTTTATTTGCTGTAAAAGAGCTCATCAGTTTTATAAAAGTCCACTTGTCTAATTTTTTTTTAATTTATTTTCTATTCTTTTAGGTTCTAATCCAAAAAAATCTTTGCCCATTCCCATGTAATGAAGTGTTTTCCCCATGCTTTCTTATGATGGTCTCGAAGTTTCAGGTTTCCAGTTAAGATCTTCATACCATTTTGATCTGGGTTTTTTAATTGGTGAGAAATAACAGTCCAGATTCAGTCTTCTGCTGGTGAACATTTAATTTTCCCATTGACATTGGTTAAAAAGACTATCAGCAATGCATACTCTTAGCACCATTGTCAAAGATTAGTTGACTATAGACTTGTGGGATTACTTTCAGGGTTTCTATTCATTTTCCTTGGTTTATAAATCTGTTTTTATGATAATATTATGGTATTTTAATTACTGTGATTTCACAAACATTTAAAAGTCAGGTAATATAAAGCTTCTTACCTGGTTTTTCTTTGCTTAAGCTTGCTTTGGCTATTCAGGGTCTTTTGTGGTTTCTCAAAAAGTTTAGTAGTTTTTTTTCTGCTTTTGTGCAAAATATCATTGGGAACTTGGTGGGTACTGCATTGAATCTGTAAACTACATTGGGTAGCATGCAGATTTTTACTGAATTGATTCTTCCAATTCATGAACACAGGTTATCCTTCCATTTCTTTATGTGTTCTTCAACTTCTTTCATCAGTGATTTCTAGTTTTAATTGTAGATATCATTATTTTTTTGGTTAAATTTAATTCCAGGTATTTTATTTTTACAACTATTGTAAATGATATTGGTTTCTTGATTTCTTTTCCAGAGGATTCATTACAGGTAAATAACAATGATAAATACTTTTTTAATATTGACATTGTATCATGAATCTTTAATGAATTTATGTACTAGGTCTAACAGGTTTTTGGTAGAGTCATTGGGGTTTTCACTATATAAGATCAATCATCAGCAAACAGTGACAATTTGACTTCTTCCTTTCCAATTTGGATGATCTTTATTTCATTCTCTTGCTTAAATGGAGCTAACTGGAACCTTCAAATAGTATGTTCAATAAAAGTAATGAAAATGGGCATCCTTGTCTTGTTCCAGTTCTTAGACAGAAAATCTTCAGCTTTTCCCTATTCATTAGGGTGTTAGCTGTGGACTTGTTATACAAGACCTTTACTATGTTGACCTATGTTACACCTAAATGGTCAGAGGTTTTTCGTTTGTTTTTACTTATGAAGGGATATTAAATTCATCAAATACTTTTTTTGGCCACTACTGAGATGATCATATGATTTTGGTCTTTCATTTTATTAATAAAGTTTATTACATTCATTGATTTACATATATCGAGCCATCCTTGCTTCACTGGAATGATCTCCTTAATGCACTGTAGTGTTAAATTTGTTAGCATTTTTCTGTGTGGGTTGCATCTATTGTAATTAAAGATACTGGCCTGGGGGCCAACACTGCAGAGGGTAAAGCAGAGCCTGCAGTCTGGTGTCCCATATGAACATGGTTCGAGTGCCAGCTGCTCCACCTCCCATGCAACTTCCTGCTATGGCCTGGGAAAGAGTAGAAGATGATCCAACTCCTTGGGCCCTGGCACCTACATGGGAGACCCAGAGGAAGCTCTTGGCTCCTATCTTTGCATGGGCTCAGCTCCAAGGAATTGCTCTCTGCTGATTATTTTGAAATATCCAATCAGTTGTTGTCTAAGCTTGTCATTCTCTTTACTGCAGAACATTTGCACTGCTGCTTCCTATACTACAGTACTCCTGCACCCATCAGCCGCCTTCTCTCCAGTTGACTTCTGCTCCTTTATGTATCTATTGATTTACGGGAAAATGTCTTTATAAAGATCAATGTGTAAATAATTCATTTCTATTCTTTTGTGTCTTTATAAGGGTGTTTCCTCGTTTGTTGTGAATACTAGATGTTTTTAATTATTCAAATATAAAATATGTGACACCTTGATGTCACAAGGTGACATAAGCTGCTACTTCCATTTCCTTGTAAATGCACCACGTGAAAAAATTTATTTACCTGTTCAAATGAATGATTTGCTTCTGACAAATTATACCTATCATTTTCCCTCAGTAGTTCTTAATTATTTAATCAATCTGCATTAATAGTTTTTAAAATTCCCTTCTCCACAATGTATCCTATGCCAATCAATGAATAATTATTATTATTGAGATTTTTAATGGAATACAGGGTATCATATCTCTGGGAAAGTTTTGTTCAAATATAGGAGATCTGCTGGGGGATTTCTCTTAAAAAATAAAATTCCATAGATAGATTTAGACAATGGGAAGTCCCCTAAATGTTAGAACACCTGTTCTCCATGCCAATCAAAATGCATTGCCTTTGCTCAAACTCTGCCTACATGTATTCACTGGAATCACATACATTTCACTATTTCTGCAGGTAGCTGTTTGATGTCAAATGTGTGTTTTGTAACTATTCACTCCTGTAGCGAATTTGCAATTCACAGAATCTGCCCAAAATTGAATTTTTCAGATATGTAATAGAGGAATTGCAACTGAACCTACGCTGAGAAAAGGTCATTTAGTCTTCAAAATATTTAGCTATCTCCAGGAGACTTCAAGAGAGATGTATAGAGAGCCCTTCTGTTTAAGCCTTCATTAGCAGGCCTTCATTTACCCTACTGCTCTTCTCCCAAACTTTCTCTATTTTTCTTGCTCTTTGCTCCCTGTTCTTTAATTAAGAAGTGAAATTCAATATAAAATTGCTTGAAACTATTGAATAAAAAAGACGACAAGTTGAAAGAATGTGACTACATTTCATTTGATGGCTCTAAATTTTATATTAAAAGAAGTGTCAGATTGATAAGTGCAGCTGATTTTTGACCAGCGATATTGTTGTCAGTGTAACGTAAACCATGGGAATGAAGGGATTTCTCCAGGTAAAGTGTCACATAATAAAACAATCAACAAATGAAACCAATTTTTGCATCTTTGTTCTCATGTATATATTTTGTAGAATTATGTCTTTATGAT
Organism: Sylvilagus floridanus; assembly: GCA_949820135.1. Taxonomy (NCBI): domain Eukaryota; kingdom Metazoa; phylum Chordata; class Mammalia; order Lagomorpha; family Leporidae; genus Sylvilagus; species Sylvilagus floridanus. Next base: position 14,574,107 of record OX463246.1, on the reverse strand, counting down.
ATGTAAGGAGTTGTATTTGATTAGTAAAATGATTCATGCATTAGCATTCTATTATATTAGCTTTGCTTTTTGAATTTCTTTTTCATTTGTTTTGTAAAGATGTTATCTGGCTTCTTTAAATTCTCTCATCTAGTCATTTAACATATATTTTATAATCACATACAAAGAGCAAAGCACAATTCTGTGTCCTGGGAATGTAAGCAGTGAACAAAATAGACAATGTTTCAGGAAGGAAAAAAGTCACAAAAGGACAAAATATAGTACCTAGTATTTTTTCAATAAAATGCTCACGTTGTCAAGTGATCTCTGGGGAGTAGCTGAGTCTACAGAGGTATGTATTTTTAATTGTCTTTAACATGTGCAATAAAAATTAAATTGTAGAAAACTGATAATACAAATGATTTCTGTTCATGACATTGAAAATGAACATTGTCCAGTAGAGAATATAAATCACTTTAAGTCAATGTATTATGCCAATGGATTGTAGATTGTTACTGATGCCAATATTAATTAATGAATTAAATTAAACTGTCAACATATGTGCATTTAATATTTGATTGCAGGCTTGATTTTATCATTTGAAAATTTTACTTTAACAAGGAACTTATCTTTTTGGAACCCATATTCTAGTGAAATTTATGAAAATGCATGCACAACTTAAAAAGAAAAGAATCTTACATTCTCATTCATTATGGTAAGATGGCTTCCTTGGAAAGACAGGAAGTGCTCACTTATATCCGCAGAAAATGTAAATGGAGAATATGTTTCAAGTGTTTGCACTTCCAGACAAGATCTATTCTTTTTGAAACACTGAAAAGTAAGGGTACCCTGTGTCTTTAGTTTCCTGTGCCTCTTTCATCTTCAGATTGAAGCAATAAAAATTGCACAACATTTAGATAATGATTTTTTGCTAGTTAACCTGAAATGAAAGCATACACAACGTTTACAGAGTTGATGGTAAATATAGTTGAACACCCACCGTGCAGTTTACAGGATCCAGCTGGTTATTATTAGCTTTTTATGAATAGTCAATAAAACTTAATAGATACCCATTTCTAGTACCTTACTCCCAGAGTCACAATCAGGTAGACAACCAGCCCACTTGGAAGGGAATTTGAGGAATCATTTACTCTTGAACCCTGACAATATAAGGATCTGGTATTCAGGAATGATATATGTGAATGATAAAACAGTAACTAAAAATTTTTGTAAGCTTGAATAATGTGATAATTGAACATAATAGTCTATTTTTTCTGAAAGCACCTGATATTTTACCAAATCTTCTTGAATAATTTTTAACTTTAAATTCATTAGTTTATTTTTTATTATTTAACAATTTTTGGTGTTTGGGAATCCATATGAAACAACTTATAAATGGTTACATATTGGTAGTTCTGTGGCTCATCAGGTTGAGCAACCATCTGCAGGCCAGCATGCCATAAGGGTACTGGTTCGGGTCTCAGTTGTTCTACTTCCGATACAGCTCCCTGCTAATGCACCTGAGAAAATAGCAGAGGATGGTCTAGGTTCTTGGACTCCTGAACCCACATGGGAAAGTCAGATGAAGCTCCTGGATCCTGGCTTTATTCTGGATCAGCCCTGGCTGTAGTAAACATTTGGGGAGTGAACCAGAAGATGGAAGACCTCTTACTCTATCTCTTGGTCACTCCTTCTCTGTAATTCTGATTTTCCTTCTTCTCTCTCTCTTTTTTTTTTTTTTTTTTGACAGGCAGAGTGGACACCGAGAGAGAGATTCAGAGAGAAAGGTCTTCCTTTGCCGTTGGTTCATCCTCCAATGGCCTCCAATGGCTAATTCGAAGGCAGGAGCCATGTGCTTCCTGGTCTCCCATGGGGTACAGGGTCCAAGCACTTGGGCCACCCTCCGCTGCACTCCCGGGCCACAGCAGAGAGCTGGCCTGGAAGAGGAGCAACCGGGACAGAATCCGGCGCCCTGACCGGGACTAGAACCCGGTGTGCTGGCGCTGCAGGCGGAGGATTAGCCTGTTGAGCCGAGGTGCCGGCTGTAATTCTGATTTTCAAATAAATAAATAAATATTTTTGAACTAATTTTCTTTACTAGTACCATTGAGCTACACAAAATATTCCAGACTGCTTTGAAAAATTGTGTTTCATTTGTACCTTAGTTCTTATTGGAGAACACTTCGAGAGTTCCCAAATATATTTGGTGCACATAATTTTCATAAAAAAGAACCATTGCTTTTTATTGAAGTGCATTTTCTTCCTGATTTTGACTCCCAATGCTGGAAACTAGTAGGAGTTCAATAAATTGTTGGATGCAAGAAAGGGAATTGATCATGAATTATGTTGCATTTGTTTCTATTATGGGCTTCTTATATTCTGTCTATCCCATAAAAGTCAGAGTTGTTTAGATCCTGAGTCCCTTAGTTCCCTTTAGTTAGCTGTCCGCTGATCACTCGTGGTTCAGTCACTGCCCTGACCTTCAGAACTACAAGATATGTGTCTCCTGCTGAGATTTTTCTCTGCCACTTCCCAGCCTCGGAATAGCAACTCTTGCACATCCTTGTGGTGATCTCTCAGGAGTACCTTTTGATGCAAGTCCCTTCGGGAAAGTCTTATCAGGTTACCTCTGTCATTTCTTTGCTTTTTTTCTTCCCAGCCTTTCTGGACATGGTAATGGGCTTCAACATATCATTCCTGTGGGATGATCCCATGCTGGTTGGAGTCGATCTCAAGTGGGATCCACATCACGTTGGAGTTGCAATCCGAATTACAATACCAAAATGTTACGGGAAAACAGCGGTGGAAAAAATATTATTACCTTGTTTCCTTGTCTCACACAGAAGAATAATTTCCAAGTGGACAAGCAGAGAGATTTACAAAGCAAGACTTATTAGACCCGAAGACCTCCAGCCAGATCGGCATGGGGGGGGGGGGGCTCATTTTATAGGGGGCAGGCATTTGCCCTAGCAGTTAAGCCATCAGTTGCAATGTCCGCATCCTTTATCAGAGTGTCTGAGTTAAATTTCCAGCTCCACTCCTGATTCTAGCTTCCTGCTAATGTACATGCTGGGAGGCGGCAGCCATGCATCAGGTAGGTGGGCACTTGCCCCCTGATACGGGAGATATAGATATAATTTCATGCTCCCAATCATGGTCTCAGCTTCTGTTCTGGGCACTGCTTCTCAAATATTGTGTGTGGCACTTATCTGTATTCTTGCTGTATTGTCTCTTTACTTTTTATTAGTCCAACTCTTTATTTAGTAGATTCATTGAGCCTTTCACAGTAATGCAAATTTAAAAACATGTCATCTCAAAAATTAAACTATGAAGTTTTTAAAGAAAATAAATTTTAAATAACATAAATAAAAACATGTAAAGTTAAAAGAACTGCTTCTTAAACATTCTAATTCAGCAAACATTTCTAATCACTAGGTAAAATAATTTAACTCTCCTTTTTCCACACTCTTAGCATTTTATTCTAAAAACACATTAAAATTGGCTGATAACATATTTCACTTAGGCTAAATGAAGCAATTATTTAGTGACTGACACCACAATATTTCATTTGGCAGGAAACCATGGAACAGAAATAGCAGACATACTGAATTTCAATTTGAAAGGGAAAAAATGTTCTCAATCATATGGAGGTTTCCATACAGCATCTCCTATCCCTTTCAAGTTTAAGTTTATAAAAATACATTTATATCTAATATAACAATGACAGCAATAATCATAATTATGCTATCAATAGTTAAGGTGATCAGTTTTTAGTTTGAGGGAAATGAAAATGAAGGTAATTGTATCTTTATAATTTTTATTTGTCAAGCCACAGTGTTTATTTTGAAATGGAATATTTATGTAGTAATCAAAACACCATGGTATTGGCATTAAAACAGACTCAGATCAATGAGAGAGAATAAAGTACACAGAAATAGATCTATGCCAACTAATTTCCCACAAAAGAACCACAGCAGAAAGGACAATCTCTTCAATAAATGATGCAGAATAATGAAACTAGACTCCTATCTCTCACCATATACAAAACTTAGCTGAAAAAAATTGGCATTGTGGTGCAGTGGGCTGATCTGCCACTTGGAATGTTTGCATTTCATGTGAGAGTAGTCTGTTTGAGTCTTGGCTACTCTGAACTTTCAATCCAGATTCCTTCTAGTGCACCTGGGAGGAAGTGGATGATGTCCCAAGTGTTCTGATTTCTTCCATCCACATGGGAGACATGGATGGCATCTTGCCCCCAGGTTTTGACCTGGCCCACCCAGCCTTGGCTGTTGCTGTTGTGGGCATTTGGGGAATGAACCAGTGAGTAGAAGTTTCTCTCTTCTCTCTCTCTTGCTTTCCAATAAAAAAATTCACAATGAATGAAAGACCTAAATGTACAGCCTTTTGAAAGTACTAGAAGAAAACGTAGTTGAAATAATTCAGGAAATTGGAAATTAGGCAAAGTGTTTTGGGTAAGCCTCCAAACGCATAGGCAACAAGAGCAAAAAAATGAAAAATATAGTTATTTGAAACTGAAAAATGTCAGCACAGCAAAATACAGTGAAGAGACAATTTAAGAAGTGGGGAAAATATTTGCAATGCATTTACCTGACAAGGGATTAATATCTGTAACATAAAATAAATTCAAACAACTAATTTGAAAAATGAAAAATATTCTAATTAAAAATATGTAAGTGATCTCAATAGACATTTTCAATAGAAGCTATACCAATGACCAATAAACATATGGAAAAATGCTCAAAATCACTAAACTTTTATATTTCAGGGAAATATAAATCAAATCTATTTCTCTAGAACAGCTATTATCAAAAGGACAAAAATAGTACACGCTGATGAGGATGTAGAGATAGGGGAAGTCTCATATACTGTTGGGAGGAGTGCAAATTAGTACAATCACTGTCACAAATTGTTCATGGTTTCTTTAAAAAGATAAAATTCGATTACTGCAAATGCATCCAAAATCAAAGGAAACTAGTATGTCAAAAGATATCTTCAGTCTCAAATTTATTGCTACACTATTCATAGTATTCAAGATATGAAATCAGCTAAAGGGTGCATTCCATTGAAGAATGAATGGATTTTTGAAACTATACATACACAATGGAATATTGTTGAGCCATAATAAAGCATGAGATCCTGTCATTTTGAGCTACATGGATGGAATTGAATTCTGTTAAATAAAATAAGTCAGGCACAGAAAGACAAATACCACAAGCTTTCACTTAAATATGGAGGCTAAAATGTAGATCTGATAGACGCAGGGTGTGGAATTGTTGTTATAAGAGGCTGAGAAGGTTGAAGAGAGAGGCGGCAAAGAGAAGTTAATTAATAGACACAAAGGTGTAGCAGGATAGGAGTAATATTGTCTGATGTCTACAGAACAGTAGGGTAACAAAGATTAAAAAATTTAATTGTGTATTTAAAACAGGACAGAGGATTTGAAAGATCCCAGCACAAACAAATTGTAAGTATTTCAGGTGACAGATATACCAATTACCTGATCTGATCATTGCACTTTGTATGCATGCATTGCATTTTTCACTGTTTACATCCTAAATATATAGCATTATTATATGTCAATTGAAAATTAAACTAGTATTTAAAAATAAGACAAAAATAAATACTTATTATTTTAAAAGTATGTGTTTAAGAGGGTTCATTGTATTCCCTTATGATCACTTTGATATCAATTGTGATGGCCATTTCTTCTTTGTTATGATTAATATATACACACTGTATCTTTTTCCATTCAACCTACATGTACTTGTATCACTGTATTTAAAGTATGTTTCTTGCTTGAGCATGGATTCTACAAATACTTCAAATGTCTGCTATCTCCTTTTCTAGCTCTTAAGTGGTGCATAGACCACATATATTTATTGTAGTAACTATGCTGTTCAGACTTAAGTGTGCCATTTCTTTATTTATTTACTTGTTCTATGTGCTTATTTTTCTTTGTTTTCTTTTTTTTTGGATTATTAGAACATTTTAAGGAATTATTTCTGATTTCTATGTAGATTTTTTTTTAAATTTGTGAGGCAGAGAGACACAGGGAGGGTGATACACACACACACACACACACATGGGTGGAGCGGGGGAAGAGAGAGAGAGAGAGAGAGAGAGAGAGAGAGAGAGAGAAAGCCCCAAATGCCTGCAAAGGTCAGGCAGGTCTGAGCTGGGGCCTTATTTGGGGATCAGAACTCAGTCCAGGTCTCCTATGAGGGAACAAGGAAGCCCACTTATTTGAGCCATCGCTTCTGCCTCCCAGAAACTGCCTTGGTTTAAATCTGGAATCAGGAGCCAGATCCAGAAATGCCGGCTTCTTAACAACTAGGCTAAGTGTCTGCTCCTATAGTGTTTTTTTTTTAAAGATTTTGAAAGAGTTACACAGGAAGAGGAGAGGCAGACAGAGAGAGCGGTCTTCCATCTGCTGGTTCATTCCCCAGATGGCTACAACAGCCAGAGCTGAACTGATCGGAAGCCAGGAGCCAGGAGCTTCTTCTGGGTCTCCCACATGAGTGCAGGGGCCCAAGCACTTGAGCCATCTTCTTCTGCTTTCCTTGGCCTTAGCAGAGAGCTGGATTGGAAGTGGAACAGCTGTGTCTGAACTGGCGCCCCTATGGGATGCCGATGTTTTAGGCCAGGTTGTTAACCCACTGCACCATAGCGTTGGCCCCTCCTGTAATGTTTTTAACACATCTGTAAATATTACATGTTATCTTGTATATACAAAATTATCACAGTTCACGGGAATCAACATTTTACCAGTTTGACATATAAACTTTTTTTTCCTTTTAGATCCCTTTGGCATATCCTCTTATGTGTCTCATTTATTATATAGTTGTCTTAATTTTTTATGGTATTGATGATCATACTAGGTAGTGTAATATAATTTTCCCCACTATGCCACAGCACTGGCCCCTTTCCAAACACCAAACATACATTAAAAAACTCAATGAAATCTTTTCCATGTTTTCATATTCCTTTCTTTATCATTTCTTTTCTGTTTAGAGAATGTCCTTGAAGCTTATTTTTAGGGTAGGTTTAATGACAACAAAATATTTTGTTTTTCTCAAAATCTCAAATTATTTTGATTTCCTCTTTATTCCTGGATGATGATGCCTGATACAGAGTTTAAAGTACCAGTTCTTTTTACCAGAATGATACAAAATGTTGAGTAATTTATTTATAGCCCCATAGTTCTGAGGAGGTACCTATCTTCATTGCTCCCTACAGGTAATTTATTATTTTTATCTGACTTCTTTCAGTATTTTTGCCTTTGTCTTCAGTATTCAAAAGCTTAGCTATAATATTTCATTTGTCACATTTATGCTACTTAAGGTTTGCTTGGCTTCTTGATTATATGGAATAATTGTGTGGTGTTTGATTACCAAAATTGGGAAAATTTTAGTCACTCTTTCTCTAAATGCTTTTTCAGCTCTAACTTTTTTCTTTAATTTATTTGACAGGTAGAGATATAGGCAGTGAGAGAGAGAGAAAGAGAAAGGTCTTCCTTCCATTGGTTCGTCCTTCAAATGGCCGCTACGGCCTGTGCTGCGCTGATCCGAAGCCAGGAGCCAGGCATTTCCTCCTGGTCTCCCATGTGGGTACAGTGGCCTAAGCACTTGGGCCATCCTCCATTGCTTTCCTGGGCCACAACAGAAAGCTAGACTGGAAGAGGAGCAACTGAGACTAGAACCGGCGCCCATATGGGATGCTGGTGCCACAGTCAGAGGATTAAGCAAGTGAGCCATGAGATTGTCCCCCTCTATCTTTTTTCTCCTCTACATTTTGTATTCTGATGACAGTAATGTTTTTTTTATATAAAGCTTTTATTTAAAGAATATGAATTTCCAAAGTACAGCTTATGTATTACAATGGCTTCCCCCCCATAACTTCCCTCCCACCCACAACCCTCCCCTTTTCTGCGTCAGGAATCTCCCTAGGCTCTAGTCATGAGTAGCCAAGGTTATGGAAGCCTTTAGGGTTTGCCGACTTCGATGTTATTCCACAGGGTCATAGTCAAAGTGGAAGTTCTCTCCTCCCTTCAGAGAAAGGTACCTCCTTCTTTGATGGCCCCGTTCTTTCCACTGGGATCTCATTCGCAGAAATCTTTAATTTAGGTCTTCTTTTTTTTTTTTTCCAGAGTGTCTTGGCTTTCCATGCCTAAAATATTCTCATGGGCTCTTGAGCTTTAAGGGCTGATTCTGAGGCCAGAGTGCTGTTTAGGACATCTGCCCTTCTATGAGTCTGCTGTGTATCTCGCTTCCCATGTTGGATCATTCTCTCCCTTTTTGATTCTATCAGTTAGTATTAGCAGACACTAGTCTTGTTTGTGTGATCCCTTTGACTCTTAGACCTATCAGTGTGATCAATTGTGAACTGAAATTGATCACTTGGACTAGTGAGATGGCCTTGGTACATGCCACCTTGATGGGATTGTATTGGAATCTCCTGGCACGATTCTAACTCCATCATTTGGGGCAAGTCCGATTGAGCATGTCCCAGATTGTACATCTCCTCCCTCTTTTATTCCCACTCTTATATTTCACAGGGATCACTCTTTAGTTAAAATTTAAACACCTAAGAATAATTGTGTGTTAATTACAGAGTTCAACCACTAGTACTAGAATAAAAAATACTAAAATGGATAAAGTATTACATTGTACAACAACAGTCAGCACAAGAGCTGATCAAGTCACTGTTTCTCATAGTGTCCATTTCACTTCAACAGGTTTCCCCTTTGGAGCTCAGTTAGTTGTCACCAATCAGGGAGAACATATGATATTTGTTCCTTTGGGACTGGCTTAATTCACTCAGCATGATGTTTTCCAGAGTCCTCCATCTTGTTGCAAATAGCTGGATTTCATTGTTTTTGACTGCTGTATAGAATTCTATAGAATACATGTCCCATAATTTTTTTTTTATCCAGTCTATTGTTGATGGGCATTTGGGTTGGTTCCAGGTCTTAGCTATTGTGAATTGAGCCGCAATAAACACTACTGTGCAGACGGCTTTTTTGTTTTCCAATTTAATTTCCTTTGGGTAAATTCCAAGGAGTGGGATGGCTGGGTTGAATGGTAGGGTTATATTCAGGTTTCGAGGCATCTCCAGACTGACTTCCATAGTGGCTTCACCAGTTTGCATTCCCACCAACAGTGGATTAGTGTCCCTTTTCCCCACATCCTCTCTAGTATCTATTGTTGGTAGATTTCTGAATGTGAGCCATTCTGACCGGAGTGAGGTGAAACCTCATTGTGGTTTTGATTTGCATTTCCCTGATTGCTAGTGATCTTGAACATTTTTTCATATGTCTGTTGGCCATTTGGATTTCCTCTTTGGAAAAATGTTTATTGAGGTCCTTGGCCCATCTCTTAAGTGGGTTGTTTGTTTTGATGTTGTGGAGTTTCTTGATCTCTTTGTAGATTCTGGTTATCAACCTTTTATCTGTTGCATAGTTTGCAAATATTTTTTTCCCATTCTGTTGGTTTCCTATTCACTTTCCTGACTGTTTCATTGCAGTACAGAAACTTCTCAATTTGATGCAATCCCAAATGTTAATTTTGGCTTTGACTGCCTTTGCTTCTGGGGGTATTTTCCAAGAAGTCTTTGCCAGTACCTATATCTTGCAGGGTTTCACCAATGCTCTCTAATAATTTGATGGTTTGGGGTCGTAGATTTCCTAGTTTTTGATGTAAAATTGAAAAGAACATTTTCATATTATTTTGAGATTCCAGAATTGATTTAAAATGTAGGTTTTCCTAGTTTGAGGTCAGATTCTCCCCTTAGTCTTCACTGACACCTAACCAAGAGAGGAGCTCCTTGTTACTGCTGGTTGGGGTTATAAGATCGGAATCTATCTTGGTTCCCCACCAGGTCATTTTTCTTGGAAAGAGAAGTGTGTCATTATCACTGAACTGGGGATAAGTCCACATTCCTCCTTCCCATGTTGTCAAAAACTGGAAATCCAAAGCCAGAGGAGTTAACCTCAATACCGCTGATAGAACAAGGCTTATTATATTTTCTATGATTGTCAGTCTAGATTTTCTACTTTGCCAGGAATGTTTTCCCTGTATCATTTAACAGGCTTAGAGGATATATACCAAAGTTTTCTGACCTATTAGATTGATCTACTTCCAATCCATCTCTCTGCTATGGCCTGGGAAGGCAGTAGAAGATGGCCCAACTCCTTGGGGCCCTGCACCCACGTGGGAGACCCAAAAGAAGCTCCTGGCTCCTGGCTTCTGACTGGCACAGCTCTGGCCTTTGCAGCCATCTGGGGAGTGACCCATTGGATGGAAGCCCTCGCTCTCTGTCTCGACTTCTCTCTTTAACTCTGTCTTTCAAATAAATAAAATAAATTAAAAAAAAAAAAAGAGAATTTCTCCAAGGTAAAGATAAATACCTGAAAGAAGATGATAAACTTAAAATGACTTTCAACTGTGATCCATCCTAATCAAACTAGTTTCCACCAAGAAAAATGTGATTAAAGTAGGAGAATGTGCTTTACGTTGTTATAAATTTGAAAGTCGCAATAAACCTCCCATATTTTTGTAATTCAGGCATGGCATCAAAAAGAACACAGAGTAGGAACTCAGTGTATTATCTTTAACTAGAAGATTGACTAGGTAGTGCTTTGAAATTTCCAAATTCATTTTCTCCCTCTTTCTAGTGCAGCTTGTTTGAAATTCTCAAGTTCTTATAGTTGATTACATATTAATTGGCTAAACTTTTGACTCTTTCTCATCCAGCCTAGAAAATGAATGCTAACTTTCCTTGTAGAAAACCTTTGTGCAGTAACAGCTGCTCAATTTAGGTCAACTTGGATGAGACCTATTTCAAAGACCCCCTGTCTATGTCCATGGTCTCTGAAATCGACTTTGCACTTTCAGCTGACTTTTAATAAATGCCATTTTGCTCCTGCTGGTAGCTCATAGGCAATGAGAACTGCTACTTGGGTCATCATTCCTATGAGCTTGTTAATGGAGTAGCTGTCTGACAAAGGAAGCAGATTCAGAACAGTTTGTAACATACATGATGAGAAGTGGTTACATGTTGAAGTGCCGAAATACCCAGTATCTACTACTATGTCTTACTTCTAATTTCAGTGAAACACCTGCATGATAGGGAGCTGATTGACAAGGAATAAGCAAGATAGGAAACATTCTTACATTGCGGAAAATTCTTATTTCTTTTATAATTTGGGATGCAGAGATAAAGAGAAAGAGAGAGAGAAAGATCTTATCTACTAGTTTGCACCCTCAAATTCCTGCAATAGCCAGTGCTGGTCTGGGGCCAGAGGCAGGAGCTGGAAACACAATCCTGGTCTCCCACAAGGGGGCAGAACCAAATTAGTTCAATTATCATGGTTGCCTGCTGGGGTTTGTATTGACAGGTAGCTGGAATCAATAGCCATTCAGGAATCAAACCCAGGCACATTTATATGGGGGACAGATGTCTTTACTGATAGGCTAAACACCTGCACCCTGTGTATACACTACTATATTAACACAATGGCCTGTTTTTAGGATTTCAATGAGCTTTCTTATCCATATGAGTTATCACATATTGAGAAATCATTTGAAACAAAAAAGTAGGCACAGAAAATTGGTAATGCTTCTCTTATCTGTACATATTAATTTAATTTCTGACATGAATTTTTCAATTGCCAAACACACTGGAACAAAATTTTTCTGTATATTTTATTGTTTAAAATAATTTAAATACTGAGGCCAGTGTTGTGCAGTGGATTAAACTGCCATCTGCAGCACAGTGCCAGCATTCATTATGAGTTCCTGCTTGAGTGCTGGCTGCTCTACTTCTGATCCAGCAGATGGCCCATGTGCTTGGGTCTCTGCATTCCACTCGGACAGCCTGGATGGAGTTCCAGGCTCCTGGCTTCAGCTTAGCCCAGCCCCAACGAGTGCAGCCATTTGGGGAGTAAATCAGCAGATGGACAATTTCTCTCCTGCCTCACCTTCTCTCTCTGTAACTCTGCTTTTCAAATAAATAAATACAATCTTTAAAAAAATCACTTAAACGAACAATATCGAAATGCAAAATTTATCAATAAATGTGAAATCATTTAGATTGTCATCCTTAATGTTGCTTTTCTGTCTTTCTCCTGTTACTAGCTATGTTTATTTGCTTGCTATGTAGACTTTCAGATATTTGTTAATCTGTATTAATTATTTAATTTATTTTACCTGGTATGGACTGTGCCTGAAATGACTTCTCAATTCAGATTCTCTTACTCAGTTTTATAAACTTGATCATAAAAAAGTGGACTTCAAATAAGTAGTGTTACTATACAAAGAGATTTGAAAGACTTTTGTGTTCCTATACTACAAAATAAAAGCAAAAGTAATGATTTTAAATAATATAAATTGGGGCCAGTGTTGTGGCACACTATGTTAAGCTGCTGCTTGCGACACCAGCATCCCACATTGCATCACCTGCCCTAGTCCCAGCTGCTCTGTTTCCAATCCAGCTCCCTGCCAATGCACCTGGGAAAGGCAGGAGAAGATGACCCAAATAAGTAACCCCCGCCACCCATGTGGGAGACACAGATAGAGTTCTGGACTCCTGCTGCCCTTTGGAGAGTCAGCAGTAGACGAAAGAACTCTTTGTCTTCTCTATCTCTCTCTGTCACTCTGCCTATCAAATGAAAAAATATTTTTAAAAAATAAATAATATAATTAAAGCAAACCAAATTATGGAGTAAATTAACTTTAAATGAAAACGTAACTAAAATAAAAATAATTCCAATATGATAGTCATACATTTGAAAGTGAGTTCCTACATATGTATCTGTTGAATAGGAGTTCTTTAGTTTCTTAATATTTTCTTCATGAGTTATTAGAGTCACCTTTCAGGGTGCAAAAAATGGAAATGTAAAATATTTACATATCATAGTAAATTATTAAATCATTAACAACAATCATACAGAAAGACAAGTTTAAAAAAAGGACTGACATCATGGAAATGAGGAAAACTAGATTAAAGTTATCTATCAAAGGAGTCTGAAGCAACGAAAGTCGTATAACATCCTTCGTAACTAACCCCACTGTGCTGGTGTGTGTGAAACCTCACTGGAGTTTCTAAATTTCTTAGGCAAATAAATATTTAAGAATATTAATACGGTTCTAGTAACTTCTAAATATTCTCTGTAAAACAGGCACTACTCACAGGATTAAAAGCTCATCCCTCAGTTCCAGTTTCTGTGTTTTTTACTCTGTTGGGTTTTTCTAATCTGCATGAATGCAATACTTTCCTTCACCATGGCTGTGGCACCCAGGGATTTGCTTTGCATACTAATTTTGAGAGAATGTATTATTTATTATTTTCTCAATAGATCTTAATGGCTATATTTTGTGTTTGACAGTTCAGTAAATAAATTTTTTAAAATTTCCCTTCTTTGCCCCCTCCCCTGCTGAGCTCCTGAGCCCTGTGTGCCAAGTTTCATCCCAGGCTGAGTCTTGATAGCTGAGTTTCCATCCAGGAAAAGCATTAGTTAGTGCTGGAAATGCTGATAGGGCTTTAATTACAGTGGTGTTAACTGCGCCATTATAATTAGAGATCCGCTGACCCTCCTAACTGGCTTTGCTCTCAGAGCATCCAGGGAAACCCTCCTTTTGCCTGAGTGTATCAGCTTCCTATGAAGCCAGTGACAACTGTGTCCCTTCATAGAGTTTCTGTGGCTCTCAAGGAGTTGACTCTTCCTCTCAGACACAGAATTCTGTCTTCCCTTGGCGTAAAGGACGTTGAGCTGCTAACTGGCGGCACTTCGGTGTTCTGAAATTCAGACTTGGACTTCACTCACTTCTGCCAGGATCCTTCCTTGTACTGAAAGCTGTTTGAGGAAGTCTGTCCTCTCTCCCCTTCTTACCTTATCCTCAACTTGTAACTTTTCTTCCAAGAATAGTCTATATACAGGAAGATACTTCAAACAGATCATGGAAAAATGAAGTGAAGAGGTGAGTTCATTTTGGTACAAAAATGTCTGAATCCAATTCTCAGTTTCTTCACAGGATGCATCTTCCATGAACTTTATGAACATCCCTTGTGTTTTTCCTGACTAGCTTCAGTGAAGATGGAAAACAGCTGGTCAGCTTCCTCTCTGCCGCCCTTTCATTAAGACAATCGATTCCAGTAGTCCTTCATCTAATTCCTCATTGCTTCTTAACCCTTAACTTGTTTATACTACCTTGCTTTAGGTAGCTAAAATTATGTATATTATTTTTTTTTCACCAATAATAGTCTATAAAGCAACTGGGCATTGAGTCACTACCAAATAGTACAATTTCTTGGTTGGTTAAAAAAAATGAGACCCTTGGGGCAAGCATTGTGACATAGCAGGTAAACCTGCCACCTAAGACACCTGCATACCATTTGGACACCGGTTTGAGTCCCGGCTGCTTCACTTCCCATCCTGCTCCCTGCTAGTGGTCTGGGTAAAAGCAGTAGAAGATGACTCAAGTGTTTGGGTCTCTCCCAACCACATGGGAGACCCAAATGAAGCTATTGGTTCCTGGTTTTGGCCTGACTCAGCCCTAGCTATTGAGGCCATGTGGGAGTAAACCAGCAGGAAGAGGATCTCTCTCTCTCTCTCTCTCTCTCTCTCTCTCTCGATGTTACTCTGAATTTCAAATAAATAAATAAATCTTTTTTAAAAAAAAATAAGATCTATTCTCATCTGTATGTAAAATTTTGATAAAGTTATCAATTAAAAAATGAAACTCACTTTAAGGTCAAAATAGTACATCCACATATGTGCAGGATATGAATCTCAGTAGCAGCATTAGGATCTCAACCTTTGTTATGAGCTTGAATACTTGTTAAAATTCTGATTCAGTCAACTTGTGGAACCCAGGAGCCAATCTTTTTAGTAAGTGCCCATCTCTTTCCCTCCATGACTTCAACTCTAATGCAGATGGCACAGTCATAAATGTAGAAATATACTTAGCCCAGTTAAATGAAGTAACTAAAATAATAAGCTAACAAAACATTTACAATTTGCTGTGAAGACCAATTTGAGAATTCACATGTCCAGTCAAATAGAATATTTCTCAAAATTCATACATTCAGTGGTGTTAAGGTTTGTATAACTGTGCACTCAGCAAACTTGGTTGCAAATGACAGAAACTGGCATTAGTTATCCTAAGCAGAAAAGGCATTTGTTGATAGGCTAGAGAGTAGCATGTTGAATCATGAGAAGGCTGCCAAATGAGGCTTAGAAAATAGAAATAAAGGTGAGAAAGGGAGGTTCAAGAACCAGCATAGGATGGTGTTGTCAGAGCTGCCTCTACTCTTCTCTCCCCAGGACCACTCTCGAGATAACTCAAAATTATGAAAGAACTCATCCAGTTGAGAGAGCCAGGCAATACGATACAGCCCCGGATAAAGCCATAAAAATGGCAGCATTCAAATACCAAGTCTTACATAATCAAATGTTGCAAACAAAACTCATGACTCACTAAAGCTACAAACTTTGAATATAAAATATGTAGAACATAGTAGTTATATATATATAGAGAGAGAGTCACCATAGTTTTCTGCCAAAAGGGATCTTCTTGTCAATAGGAATAAGGAAATTGAAGTCCTAGAGTTTAAGGGACTTCCCAGTGTCCCTTGATAAGAGTATCAATCCTCTTTTTTTCTCACTAGATACACTAAGCGAAATTTTTATAATACAGATTGAGAAATAAAACTAAGTTACTTCTTATTCATCAAAATATATTTATGATAATAAATGAAAATTATGATAATAAAAATCTTTTCATACAATAATTATCTTAAATTGAACAGTATCTAAATTTTGATTAATAGTGCAAAATTAAAATTGTGTTTGCTTTACATATATAATAAAACACCATTATCAACAGTTTGATGTATAATGTATAATTGTGCTTTTCAAAATCAAATATTTTCAATATCAACTACCCACACATGGCTACTGAGCAGATAAAATGCAGCTTATCCAAACCAGGATGAGCTATCATGTGTCAAATATACACTCGAATGGGAACCTTAGTATGATAATGTTAAAATACGAAGAAAATCGCATTATATTCAGTAATACTGCAATAGCAATGATTTAGCTATTAATTTTATTAGGTTAATTCTTTAATTAAAATTAATTTCAGGAAAGGTTGTTTGATAGAGCAATTAAGACCCTGCTTGAGACAAATCCTGGCTCTTAATCCATCTTTCTGTTAATTATACTCTGGGCAGCAATGGATGATGACTCCAGTAGTTGAATTCCTGTCACCTGCATGGGAGACCCACAGGCAGTTCTGAAATTCTGACTTTAGGCTGGCTCAATCCCAGTTATCATGGGCGTTTGCAAAGTGAAAGAGCATATGTGAGATATCTGTCTGTCTGTCTGGTGCTCCCTCTCTGCATTCCAAATTAAATAAATAAATAAATAAATACTCAAAGTCCATTTCAACTATGTCTTTTGACTATTTTGGGGATGGAATATATTTTATTCTTTTTTATATGAAAGCACATAAAAGTATATTTCTAACCACTATAAACATTACATACCCCACACATACATGTTCAGATGTTAGGTTTATTAAATAGCATAAACAAGATTCCAGACCTATTGAGGGTTTTTGTCATGGAGAAGAGCTAGGAAACTCTCAGGAGACAACCCAACACTGGAGATAAAATCAGAATTGAGGGTGAGTAGGTTCAACAATAGACCACTTTCTAAAAGAAGGGTCACAGACAGTTTCTTGTAGATAGGTTGTTGAGTATTTCCCCAAGTTGTGTTTTTGTTATGTTTTCGTTTTTACCTAAGACCCTTAAGAACATTGCCAAGTCCAAAGAAGGACAAAGGAGTACCAACATGGGGGATACTATTGTGAATGGCATTGTGTGCCACCAACACTGTACTGGAGTGCTAATCTCCACTACCTCAGAATGTTTTCTGAATTTGGAGATTGTACCTTTACAAGGGAAACTAGAGTACACTGAGGTCATATGTGTTTTATTTTCAATCTGTCGTGAGTGAGGTCACTATAGGAAAGGAGACTAGAATGCAAACACAGACGGAAGAACCTACCAAGACAGTGGGGAAGTAGCCATCTGCAAGTCAAGCAGAAAAGTCTTACAAAACAGTGAGCTTGTGGATTCCTTGACCTTGGACTTATCGCCTCCAGAATTGGGAGAAAATAAATTTCTTTTGGTTAAGCAACCTGTCTATGGTGCGTTGTGTTATAGCCTTAGCAAACTACTACAGATATACATGTCCATTATTTTTTGCTAATTGTATGGGGTTCAATGCACTATCTTTTTAAACTTTAATTTAGTAAATATAAATTTCCAAAGTACAGTTTATGGATTACAATGGCTTTTTCCCTCCCATGACATGCCTCCCACCCACAACCCTCCCATCTCCCGCTCCCTCTCCCATTCCATTCACATCAAGATTCATTTTCAATTATCTTTATATACAGAAGATCGATTTAGTATATATAAAGTAAAGATTTCATCAGGTTGCATCCACACAGAACATAAAGTGTAAAATACTGTTTCAGTACTAGT
The DNA here is from genome assembly GCA_949820135.1 of Sylvilagus floridanus. Classification (NCBI taxonomy): domain Eukaryota; kingdom Metazoa; phylum Chordata; class Mammalia; order Lagomorpha; family Leporidae; genus Sylvilagus; species Sylvilagus floridanus. Next base: position 14,556,554 of record OX463246.1, on the reverse strand, counting down.
TATAGCATTAATTCACATTGGACAACACATTAAGGACAGAGATCCTACATGAGGTATAAGTACACAGTGACTCCTGTTGTTGACTTAACAAATTGGCACTCTTGTTTATGGCGTCAGTAATCTCCCTAGGCTCTAGTCATGAGTTGCCAAGGCTATGGAAGCCTTTTGAGTTCGCAGATTTCAATCTTATTTAGACAAGGTCATAGTCAAAGTGGAAGTTCTCTCCTCCCTTCAGAGAAAGGGATGTTTTCTCCTCCCTTTAGAGAAAGGCACCTCCTTCTTTGATGGCCCCCTTCTTTCCACTGGGATCTCACTCGAAGAGATCTTTCATTTAGTTTTTTGTTTGTTTGTTTGTTTTGCCCGAGTGTCTTGGCTTCCCATGCGTAAAATACTCTCATGGGCTCTTCAGCCATATCTGAATGCCTTAAGGGCTGATTCTGAGGCCAGAGTGCTATTTAGGACATCTGCCATTCTATGAGTCTGCTGTGTATCTTGCTTCCCATGTTGGGAATTTTCATAAGATATTAGTCTTTTTTCATAGATGAAATGGATTTTTAAGTTTTTGTAACAATTAACTTTAGGCTGTGTTGGCTTTCTTCTCAGTCTTTACATAACTGTTTCTTTTTGAACCAGATTCCCAGTTTGTATCTTGGTCACAGGATATTGGTTTTCTCCACATTGGTGATTGGGCTTGTTTGGTCACCATCCACTTGTTAAATACGAATACTTTCTTAATTAGAAAGGGATCTGTGCAGCTGGTGAGGATGTTATCTTTCAATTAGAAAGTGAGGCAGTTTCTCTCCCGCATCAGGTGAGTAGGAATTCTAAGAAATATTTACTGAACAAGATTAAGTTTACAAAATGCAGGCTTTGAGTAAGATGTGGGAACTGAGAACTATTGTGAATCTGTAGATCTTCACATGAAGAATAATTTTCTATAGTTACCAACATTCTCATTAAAACATAAGATTTATCCAGATAGCACACAATCGCTTTCAAAAATAAATTTGGTTAATTCCAGCTATTTGCATGCTATAAACTGGTTGGTTGAGTTGCTCCAGAAACAGATTTTAAATTGATTTTCCTCTTTTGAAGCTGATTTTTTATACTCCCCTGATGTTGTGCAGGTGAGTAATTCATACAGCATTTTAGAAATGGGATAGATTTCTATCTCTCTAGCCTACTCTTGATATGGTATAGATTTAAGTATCCATCTCATTCACCAACACAATCTCAGCCTCTTTGATTTTTCAGAAATTTGTTAAAGTCTTTGCTTCTATGATGGATTTATTGTGCTCGGCACTAACAAAATGTGTGTTTTGTTTGAGGATAGGGAGCCAACTATTTTGAATTCAATCAGAGATGTCAAATGTAAATGCTATTTATTCTCATATTTTAAAACTATAACCTATTCTTTATATTTCCTATAATTATATTTTCACACATGCACTGTTTTTCTCAAATTCATTTGTTAATGTTTATTTGATGCTTTGTTATACAATGCATCTTGCATTTTTGTGTTTTATAAATTTTCAAATAATTTCAAATTTAAGAAAACATTGTTCTAGGAACTCTGATAATCATTAAGATATTTGCATAACCAATCATATCAATATTCACTTTCTAGTACACACAGGTATTTTCACATGCGCTTTCTCAATCAATCTTCTACCTTGACTTGAAGATTGTAACTTCATATATTAGCTAAAATTTTATGGTTTTTTTTGCTACATTATGTTGTTATTGCATGTGACAGGTCTCTTTCCTCTTATGTGCAATGCTTGTAGGTCCTATTTTTATGGTTAAGTAATATTCCATGTGAAAATAGCACTTTTTGTATATAACTCTTCTGATAGACATATTTTACAGATTTGAAGGATTTATCAATGAAGATTTGAATTTTGCCTTTTGTGCACGTTTCCTCCTGAGTGAAACCTAAAATCAAATTGCTGTGTCATAGCATAAGTGAATTTTAACTTTATAAGAAATGCTGAAACCTGTTAAAATGTGATTATAATTTTTTCTTTTTCCTTTTTTTAAAGAATTATTTTATTTATTTGAAAGACAGAGTTACAGAGAGAGAGAGCCAGAGGGAGAGGTCTTCCATTTCTCTGGTTCACTCCCCAAATGACTTCTACAGATAGAGCTGAGCTGATTGGAAGTCAGGAGCTTCGCCAGGTCTCCCATGCAGGTGCAGGGACCCAAGGCATTGGGCCATCTTCTACTGCTTTCCCAGGCCATAGTAGCGACCTGGATTGGAAGAGGAGCAGCCAGGACTTGAACCAGTGCCCATATGAGATGCCAGCACTGCAGATTGGGGCTTTAACCCACTGTGCCACAGCTTTGGCCCCATCATCTTTTTCAGTTACACTGAAGAATGAGGTTTCTGCTGGTTCAGTGTCTGCTGTAATATCTGCAATGGTTCATCATTTTAATTTCGACATTCTGGAGACTGTAGCGGTAACTGAATATGGTTTTAATCTGCATGTTGCTGCTTACTGCTGAGGTGGTTCATTTTTACGTGCTCATTAAACATCATGTATCTTATGCGAAATATGATTTCCAATCATTTGTTCAGTTTTTATTGGATTGTTTATTTTTTATTGTTGAGTATATGAGTTTTGTATAAATTCTGCATAAGATTATTTTGTTCAATATACAGTTAAACAATATTTTCCTGATTTGCTTTGACTTTTCAATTTGTTAATTGTAGTGTCTTTTGGTGAACAGAATATTTTAAATTTCAAAAAGTCCAGTTTTTCTTTAATGAATAGTGCTGCAGTGACCTATCTCAGAAATGTTTATTTACTGATTTTTTTCTTATGAAATCTTTACAGTATTAGTATTTAGATTTATGTCTATGATTCTTTCCAGACTAATTATTTTGAAAACAGTAATGAGGCATCAAGGTTGGTGAAGACTTCTTTCCAAATGTATATCCACTTGTCCCAGAGCCCTTTATTAAAAAAATAGTTTTGTTTTGTCCATTGAATTATTTTGACATCATCATTGAAATGATGAAATGGTTCCTTTTCGGAAACTCTATTGCATTTTAATACCTCATTTTATAATCTTTAATCCGTGTCACAAAATATTGCAAGATATTTATTTATTATCTCCTTAACTACTTTTTAAAAATTGCCCTATTATACGAACAAGAGAAAGCATAAATATATAAACGAGTAACTTGTTCAAACATGCACCACCATTCGTGGAAGTTTTAGAATTCTATCCCAGGGGCTGGCTGGTTAACACTCTGCCCTGAAGCGCCGGCATCCCATATGGGTGCTGGTTGGAGACCCGGCTGCTCCTCTTCCGCTGCAGCTCTCTGCTATGGCCTGGGAAAGCAGTGGAGGATGGCCTGGGTCCTTGGGCCCCTGTACCCACATGGGAGACCTGGAGGAAGCTCCTGGCTCCTGGCTTCGGATCGGTGCAGTTCCAGCCATTGCAGCCAATTGTGGAGTGAACCATAGGATGGAAGACCTCTCTTTCTCAGCCTGTCCTCTTTTGTGTAACTCTGACTTTCGAATAAATAACTACATCTTTAAAAAAAAAAAAAAAAAGAATACTAGCCCAGATGTGACTCTATTACTCGTGGCAGTTCTCTAACTCACATTTTCTCAGCAAGCATTGAAGAGTCCCCCAAATACACCAGTTGATAAATATGGGTATCTAACACTCTTCTAAGTAACAGGAGGGTGATAGCATGTTTCTTCCTTCAGAATGTCTACAATTAAATGGTGGCGATCTGGATAGTAGAAAATTTTCATGTATATAAATATTAATATGCATGATGTGTCATAATTAAATATCCTGGAAGGCATGCTTTTCATGTGTGTCAGCATATCACATAGAAAAGAACCATAAAATAATTCCCTAAAATATTTTTTACTTGTTGGCAGAAACAAACAAATAAAAATGTTTCCATGTCTTCTACCCACTGGCTTTTGTCCTATAATAAGCAGACAAAGCCACTCGGTACGTCTGAGAGTCTGGATCTATGCACACTATGTCTGAATTATTACTCACCATTTGTTACACTGCTAATAAAAACAGTATAATATGCTATCTTGTCACATTAAATCTGCAATGGAAATCTTATTATATTTCAAGATACGGTTTAACATGCTATCTAAAATACTGTTGTAGAACAAGGTTTGCCACCATTCCTGTGGCTACTAACGAAATATAGATAGGGCTAAAAGTTGTAACATTAAGCTTTTCAACTTTTTATAACACACAAGAGTACTGAGCGGTTAGTGCTTTTCCACCAAATCAGCAGAACAGAGCTATAGCTCTGGATATCACAGTCGTGAGTCATATGGTGATGCTCCTAGGTATTCACAACACAATGCTGTTTTTTTTTTTTTAAGTAAGTGTAATGAAATATCTTATAAAGCAAAGAGAAAACGAAAGATGTTGAATGAAGGAAAATGAACCCTTGATAATTTCCTTAAAGTAGTTACTTAGGAATGAGTGTTTGGTTTCTTTGTAAAGACACAAGCTTTGTACACTCTCATCCCATATCAGAATGCCTGGGCTCCAGTCCTGGCCCCCTCCTAATTCCAGCTTCCGATGAATGCACATTCTGGAAGGTAGAAAATGATGGCTCAATTACTTGGGTCCCCAACCCAAAGAGGAAACACAGGTTGTGTGCCTGGCTCCTAGCTTTAGCTTGGCCCAGCCCCAGCTATTGTGGGCATATTGGGAGTGGACCAGCAATTGAGAATTGTCTTTCTGTCTTTTCTTTCTCTGGCTCTAAAATTAACAGGTAAAATGAAATTAAAATTAAAAAGTGGTTACATAAAAATGATAATACTACAGTAAACTAGTTCAAAGATAAAAATTAGTTATTATATTTATTTTAAGTCATTAGATCACTAGGTTTTGTTGCCCAAAATTTCTGTTTTTTAAACAATTACTTATTTATTTGAAAGAGTTACAGAGAGAGAGAGAGAGAGAGAGAGAGAGAGACTTCCCTTCTGCTGGTTCACTCCACAGATGGCTGAAATGCCCAGAGTTGGGCCAGGCTGAAGTCAGGAGCCATGAGTTTCATCTAGGATTCCCATGTGGGTGGCAGGGACCCAAACACTTGGATCTTCTTCTACTGCTTTGCCCAGGGCATTAGCAGGGAACTGGATCAGAAGTGGAACAGCCAGGATGAACTGGCACCCGTATGGAAGGTTGGCATTGCAGGTGGCAGCTTTACCCACTGTGCCTCAGTGCCAGCCTCTTCTCAGAATTTCTATAGTAGAGACTGAAAGTTGCAGGGCTTCATTTATTAGCTTAGGGTAGGTATTACACCAAATAAAGCCAAAACAGAGAACAAAACACTTTAAATAAGAATCATAATTATTACAGGAAACTTGATCTTCCTTCTACCATAGTACTATTATCAATATATCAAAAAACTTAAAACCACATACATGCCATATGAACATATTAACACCATAGTTGGTAATCCCATCGAAAATACTTGGAATCAAGATTTAAAATTAATAACATTCACTACTTGTGTTTTTTTTTCTTAATTCATCTCTACTCTAGATCTTTATGATTTCTGGAAAGGAGAATTGTTTAGTATAATACATATATATATATATATATATACTTTGTAATATAACACATGAGGAAAGTAAGTGTTCATTATCTATTCCAAATTAAGTTAAATATGTATTTATAATTTAAGGCATATTCATTAGCACAACATAGGAAACAGTTCAGAAATAAAAAAATTTCATGAGTTCCAGAAAACATCTTTAAAATGTTAATTTTATCAAATAATGAAAGAAACACAGTTCAAGGAAAGCTGTTCACTATTCAGTTCCATAAGAGTTCATTTTGTGATTTTGTCCATGTAATTATTTTTCTCCAAATATTTATTTCACCCCTTTGTTTTACCAATTTCCTGCTCAACACCTTAATGTTCTCATGCTACTACTCGTTAAGGAATTAGGGACTTGCAAGGAGGGTAGAATATCCACTCACACTTTTAGTCTTAGTGCAGAAGCTCCCATTTTTGTAATCTTATTAGGGAAAAATGCAAATGCAATGGGGAAAGCAATGGGGAGGAAGGGGGGGAGAGAGGGAAGGAAGAAAGGAAGGAAGGAAGAAGAGAATAAAAGGAGGGAGGGATGGATGATATCTAGAATTTCCTTTGGGAAATGGAGAACATCACTGTTAAATAGTTGAATCTTGTTTTGGAGAATACCACATGATTATCTCCCTGCTAAAGAGAGAAAGAAAATTCTATCTACACTCTTCCTCTCAAGACTTGGGTTACTTCATTTAAAAGCCTCTAGGAGATTACTGTAATACTGTGCTATTGGTGCAGAGGCAGCTGACATGAGTCTGTCAGTTATCAGTAGCACAAGGCAGAGTGGCTTTTCAGGTTTTCTGTAGTGCTGTTAAAAGAGTTTGCTTTTCAAGTCTCTACATGTGTGTGCAGAGTGTGTGTGTATGTGTAATGTTTGTGCTTCTGTTTCAAATAACCTGTTCTATGTCTAGAAAGGTGGATGATAATAAAAACTGATAGATCTGAATCACCATAAAGTTAAAATGTGATATGCTCACAGGATACCTTAATATATATGCACATTGTTAAAGCATACATTTTTTTCAAAGATTAAAAAAACCCATCAGTGTCACGTGTTAGAAGACTCCTGCATAGCTCAGTGAGCCCTTGAATTTGGCCTTAAACCGGCAGAAGGTGTCTTTGTTGTTGTCCCATCAGAGCCTGCACCTATATATTTTAAGAAAAATAGTCATTTTTTACTCAAGCCTTTCTTGATTTTTTTCCTAACAAGACCAAAGCAAGTTTCCACAAGACACATTTATGGTAAGAATGCAAATAAGGGTTAGGTTTAACCTACATGGGACGCTAATCAACTAGATCAGTCCCCAATCTCAGGCAAACTGCATTATTCACTTTTCTTAGCATTTCAAGGGGCAGATTCACCTTTAACTCAAAGTAATCAGTCTTTCTCCCAGAGTACCGCTGATGTATCAATGAATCAACCAAGTTTGTCACTGACATCATTTATGCATATTGAGCTTTTCATTTTTGCATAATTATGGTACCCAAATGGAGCATAAAGTGAAATGCTGAACCTACAATCAGCCTTGTTTCTGATCCTGAAATCTTGAATACTTTATCCAGCCTTCCTTCTGAAAGTGTCGCTACTCTTCCTTCCGAAACTTCTATGACGGCTCTCACAAAGGGACTTGTATTTTAGGCACCAGACTTCACTAAGACCCAGCATTCCCCTCTCCCACCTCAGTAGAATCTTAAAACTCAGAATTAATTTGCTCTAAAATATCTTTTTAAAAATTTTTCTGATTGTTACTTTTTAATTTATTAATACAGGGAGAACAGATTTTATGAATTTCATAGATAGGATTCCAAGAACATGATACTTTCCTGTCTCCCTCCTCCTCCTCCTTTCTTTCCTTTTTTTGTCTTGATTTTTTAAAATAACACACTTTCAATTTACTTTATAGTAACAGGCTCAACACTCCTCTAAACAAAGAGCTATACAAGAGAACAGTAGAAAGATCACTGTTCTACAGGGCATAAACAGGGGTTGTGGACAATAATCAAATTACAAAAAGTCAGCATAGCTAGATATACATATATGTTTTTTTAGTTTTTGTTTTTGTTTTGGTACTCTGTATATTAGCTACAGCCAATCAGAGAAAACCTATGAAATTTCTCTTATGGGGTCTAGCTTATTTCACCAAGCATAATGGTCTCCAGTTACATCCATTTTGATGTAAAAGACAGGATTTCATTCTGTTTCATGACTAAGGAGTATTCCATCATGTATATGTCCCACATTTTCTTTTTCCAGTCATCAGCTGAAGGACATCTGAGTTGATTCCATATCCTAGCCATGGTGAATCGAGCGGCTATAAACATGAGGGTACAGATAACTTTCATTGGCTGATGTAATTTCATTTTGGTATATTAACCTTGGAGAAAGCATTGGTTTTACAACCAAAAAAAAAAAAAAGTGCCAACAATTTCAAGTTTGTTCACTTACCAGATTTGACATTTCAAGGAAGACATGTGACCTCTGAGGCTCTCAATTCCCTTATATGTAAAATCATAAAATAGTGATAATAGCTCCTTTCCAGATTATTTGTGAGACTACGCTGTAGGTGAACAGGTGAAATTCTGTACCACATCACCCTCTGACATTTACAATGTCCAAATCATGCCTAATCAAATCAAGCTCCCCACCCAAGAATTAGGTGTCTCCCACCTATTCCTTATACAAGCAATAGGCTAATCATTAATTTATACTGCATATCAAGGCCATTAAGACCGGTCCCTCAGTGATGAGCAATAGTCCCTAAAGTAAAATGTCTCCCTTAGCAAAGGTGGTAATGGGATATCTCCATTCCCAATTCACTGGGGGGAAAAAAACCCCTCAAATATTAAACCAATAAAGAGTGATGGCTTTGGTCCAAACTGAAGTATAGCCAACTTGGGACTTTTTATTTAGCAATGCCTCCTAGACTTTCAAAAAGATTTTCCTAAGAGTATGTATAGCTAACTAACCCCATGTTTGATGTTAAGCGGTAACACTTCTCTGAGTTCACTCAGCTAGGTACAACTCTTTTCCCACACTGAAAACTGTCTTTTTCCTTAGAATCAATGAGCTACTCCCTGAGAGTAATAAAAAGGAAAAGTTGCAGGGAAATTATTTCTATCAGTCAAATACCAAAGTCTTCATGCCTCTCTTTCTACTTAAGAATAGAAAGTGTAGTGTAACCACACCATCATTAAGCCTTTCCATCTTACTTTTCTATGTCAGTAGTTCTTTAAGTGTGATGAGAGAACTCTGGAGGTTCCCCATGAACTGTGGAGTTTGTGAAATCCTACCTTTTCAAGGTACATATCTGTGTTAGAGCAGATTTTCTTCAAATACTTCTGCTGAAGCAAGATGTCAAGTGAGGTTGAATACAGACTCAGAAATGAGAATCCAGTTGCCTTCTATAAAGCCCATCAATAAAACGGAAAAACTTTCAAACAAGTCTACTCTTCTTTCTCATATTTAGCTTGAGAGCAGAACTACTTTTAATTTATTTATATTAACAAGTTGTGGCCAGTGCTGCTGCTCAATAGGCTAATCCTCCACCTTGCGGCTCCGGCACCCCGGGTTCTAGTCCCGGTCGGGGCACCGGATTCTGTCCCGGTTGCCCCTCTTCCAGGACAGCTCTCTGCTGTGGCCCAGGAGTGCAGTGGAGGATGGCCCAAGTGCTTGGGCCCTGCACCCATGGGAGACCAGGGAAAGCACCTGGCTCCTGCCTTCGGATCAGCGTGGTGTGCCAGCCACAGCGGGCCAGCAGCGGCGGCCATCGGAAGGTGAACCAATGGTAAAAGAAGACCTTTCTCTCTCTCTCTCACTGTCCACTCTGCCTGTCCAAAAAAAAAAAAAAAAAAAAAAAAAGTTGTGTACACATTTGTCCGTTATATGTTACCATAATGAAATATCTTAGATCCAATAATAACTTTTTTTTTTTTGGCCAGGCAGAGTTAGTGAGAGAGAAAGGTCTTCCTTTTTCCATTGGTTCACCCCCCAAGCGGCGCTACAGCCAGCGCATTGCGGCCATTGCGCTGCGCTGATCCAAAGCCAAGAGCCAGGTGCTTCCTCCTGGTCTCCCATGTGGGTACAGGGCCTAAACACCTGGGCCATCCTCCACTGCACTCCCCGGGCCACAGCAGAGAGCTGGACTGGAAGAGGAGCAACCAGGACAGAATCCGGCACCCTAACCGGGACTGGAATCCGGGGTGCCAGCACTACAGGCAGAGGATTAGCCTAGTGAGCCCCGGCACTGGCCCACAATCATAACCTTTTAAAAAAGAGATTTGTTTATCTTCTGGTTTTGGTGGCTGAAAATACAGACAGCACGGCCATAGCTCTGGCGAGGCCCTCTTGATGTACCATTTTATCGTGGATGACCCAGGTGGGAAGCAGGGATCACAGGTTGATGATCCGCCCCCTCATCCCCCCGCGCAGGACCCCGGTGTGCCTGGGCCCGACCCAGCCTGCAGCCCGGCTTGGACCTGCGGGCCGCTGACGGACGAGGACGTGGTCAGGCTGCGGCCCTGTGAGAAGAAGCGGATGTCCACCTGCGGCAAGCTGTGCCTGGCGCCCCTCACCACGTGCAGGAACCTGCCCTTTCCGCGGGTCTGCAAGCGCTTCGGGGCTGAGGTGACATGCGGTGATATGGCCGTGTGCACCAACCTCCTGCAGGGCCAGGCGGCCGAGTGAGTGCGAGGACGTCTTCGGGGTCCAGCTCGAGGGAGCGTTCCCAGACACCATGACCAAGTGCGCCGAGCTGCTGAACCGCACGCTGGACGTGGACTTCGTGGACATCAACGTCGGCTGCCCCATCGACCTCGTGTAGAAGAAGGGCGGCGGCTGCGCGCTCTTGAACCGCACGGCCAAGTTCCAGCAGATCGTGCGGGGCATGGACCAGGTGCTGGACGTGCCGGAGACCGTGAAGATCCGCACGGGCGTCCAGGAGCCTGTGAACCTGGCGCACCGCCTGCTGCCCGAGCTTCGCTACACCCAGTGGGCCGACTGGGACTACCTTGCGCAGTGCGCCAGGGCCGACAGCCCCATGCCGCTGGTTGGCAAGGGCGACATCCTGTCCTACCAGGACGCCACCCGCGCCATGCAGACAAGGTGGCCCGCGGCTCCCTGCCGAAGCCCTGGCTGTTCACGGAGATCAAGGAGCAGCGGCACTGGGACATCTCGGCCTCCGAGCGCCTGGAGGTCCTGCACGACTTCACCCACTATGGCCTGGCGCATTGGGGCTCGGACACACAGGGTGTGGAGAAGACGCGCCGCTTCCTGCTCGAGTGGCTGTCATTCCTGTGCAGGTAGGTGCCCGCGGGGCTGTTGGAGCGACTCCCACAGAGGATCAACGAGTGGCCGCCCTACTACCTGGGCCGGGACCACCTGGAGACGCTCATGGCCAGCCAGCGGGCGGCCGACTGGATCCGCATCAGTGAGATGCTCCTGGGGCCGGTGCCGCCCAACTTCGTCTTCCTCCTGAAGCACAGGGCCAACGCCTACAAGTAGCCCCACACGAACAATACCGTTTATTCTTCTAAAAAAATTAAAATGATCATTCCTCCCAAAGACCAGATTTCCCGAGTGGCAAAAATGTTAGCAGATGAATTTGGAACTGCATCCAACATTAAGTCACGAGTAAACCGCCTTTCAGTCCTGGGAGCCAGTACCTCTGTACAGCAGACTCAAACTTTATAGCAAAGTACCTCCGAATGGTCTGGTTGTTTACTGTGGAACAACTGTAACAGAAGGAAAGGAAAAGAAAGTCAACATTGACTTTGAACCTTTCAAATCAATTAATACGTCATTGTATTTGTGTGACAACAAATTCCATACAGAGGCTCTTACAGCACCACTTTCAGATGAAAGCAAGTTTGGCTTCATTGTAATAGATGATAGTGGTGCACTTTTTGGCACACTGCAGGGAAATACAAGAGAAGTCCTGCACAAATTCACTGTGGATCTCCCAAAGAAACACAGTTGAGGAGGTCAGTCAGCCTTGCGTTTTGCCCGTTTACGAATGGAAAAGCGACACAACTTTGTTAGGAAAGTAGCAGAGACTGGTGTACAGCTGTTTATTTCTGGGGACAAAGTGAATGTGGCTGGTCTCGTTGTAGCTGGATCAGCTGACTTTAAAACTGAACTAAGTCAGTCTGATATGTTTGATCAGAGTTTGCAATCAAAAGTTTTAAAATTAGTTGATATATCCTTTGGCAGTGATAATGGATTCAACCAAGCTATTGAGTTATCTACTGAGGTCCTCTCCAACGTGAAATTCATTCAAGAGAAGAAATTAATAGGACGATACTTTGATGAAATCAGTCAAGACACGGGCAAGTACTGTTTTAGACTTGAAGATACGCTAAAAGCTTTGGAAATGGGAGCCGTAGAAATTCTACTAGTCTATGAAAATTTGGATATAATGAGATACGTTCTTCATTGCCAAAGCACAGAAGAGGAGAAAATTCTTTACCTAACTCCAGAACAAAAGAAGGATAAATCTCATTTCACAGAGAGACAGGACAGGAGCATGAGCTGATCGAGAGCATGCCCCTGTTGGATTGGTTTGCTAACAACTATAAAAATTTTGGAGCTACATTGGAAATTGTCACAGATAAGTCACAAAAAGGATCCCAGTTTGTGAAAGGATTTGGTGGAATTGGAGGTATCTTGCGGTACCGAGTAGATTTCCAGGGGATGGAATATCAAGAAGGAGATGATGAATTTTTTGACCTTGATGACTACTAGGTGGTCGACATGGATCTGGCAAAACGTGCCTCGCCCTCCAGCATCCAACCCAAGGAGCATACCCGAGGTGGAATCCAAACAGATCCCTGCCTTACAGTTGGAACATTTCCAGAACTTATTCCATGAGCATTGGATATTAAAAAGAAAACCGAAACAAAACCAGGCCCAACCGTACACTTTGGTTTGTCATGGTGTCAGCGCAGCAGCCTACAATTAAGTTCCTAAATGCCACTTTGGACTAATTTTAAAAAGAATCCCAATTTTTACTTTTACTCGATGGTGAAATTGGTTGCTCTTGTATTTTATCAAAAAATGATTTTTTAACCTTCATACATAGAAGGAAAACTACTTTAACTGCTGTAAACCTTCAAAAGTTAATAGAAGTGAGATCATACTGGTTTGTTTCTTATTTTGATTGGAGAAAAATTAAATTGCTGCATTCCGCAGTGACCCATTTACGTGCATTCTCAGCTTAGACTGCATAAGAAGAAATATATGTGGTGAAATGTTGGAACCATTTTTCTCTTGGTCTCTGTTTAATGTTGAAAGGGTGAGCTAATAGGAGGCAATGTCGTCTTCACTCCCGCACACTCTCCCTTCCCCTACAGACTGTCAATTTCAAGGATGTAAACTGAATTGCAAGGTCAAACTGACTCAAGAAGCATCTGGGCCAGTGCACTGTTCACTTCCATGTGTTTGGCAGCTGCATTTGGGTACAGCATTTGGAAGCCCTTTGTATCGGGACAGGGAAGGGCCTTACTTGTCCTTTATAACAATCTCTAGGAAAGCTAAGCAGGGTCCCTTTAACCTCTCCCAGGGGCAGGAGTCTCGATAACCTAACCACCTATCATAACCACCTATCATAAGATTCCACATCTCGGGACCAAGCTTGTGAAACGTGTGCTCACAGGGACAAAGTCCTGGGGAAAGGCTTATCATTAATATATATATAAAGACAGATGTAAATATTTATTAAAGTGTTTGCTTTAACTCCAATTTGCCAAGTCACTTCAAAGATACTCGAAAAAATGAGTCCAAAGGCTCTTCAGTCTAAGAAGTGACAGTGTCGGAATTCACACAATCTGAAACTGCATTCAATGTTTTTCATATTTCTCCTATCAAAGGCTGATTCCTCTAATTACTTAGCCTGTTATGATCATAAAATAGCTTCTGTACACAACTTCTGTACTCCACATAGGAGTACACTTTGCAATTCTAAAAGTCTTTTATTTGCCTTCTCTCATTAAAATCCACCAAAGTAGATTTTATCATTATTTTCAAGACAAATGGAATAAAATTCATACAAATATCTTGGTCACCAAGATTGCAGACTAGCAGGTAGTCAATGCCATTGACCTTGAATCTATAAAACTTTTCAGGTACGCCTAAAATTCAATCAAAAGTCAAATCACGAAATTGTTCTTCACTCCACTGCCAAGGTCATAGTTAAATTGCCATCCACAAAAGCAAATCGCTGAATGGAAATATACTTTTATATTTGTGCTGTGTGTAGCACTTACCAAAAACAAAACAAAACAAATGAAAACCTTCTAGAATAATTGAAGCGACTGAAAGTTTTAGTAACAACTCATAATGTGCTTTGTCATAAGTGTCATGGCCTGCAGTTTTCTTCCTCACCTTGATTTTTTCGCATCGTCTCTTAGATCTGGACCTAATAGTGATGACAGTCTCAGTTGTCTTTCCATCCTGATTTTCATAGCTATTATTTGTTCAGCATCTGACAGAGGTCTAATATCTTCAGTAATGATTCACAGAGTGAACACTTTTCACTTTTGGTGGTTTAAATATCTATCTATATAAGGTAACACCTAGAAAACAAACTTTATATTTTTGAGCAAAGCAAAAATTAGTTGCCAGTAGCGTGGTATCCCAAAGATCTATTATCCATGGAAGGTAAATGGATATTATAATTTACTACCCTAGAACATAATGATAAATTGTCTAATTTGGGGCATTATATCAGCTTTTCTGAGGAAATTTTACATTGTAAATGCAAATATAACATCTTAGATTACACTCAAACACACAAATGCTCACCAAACACACACAATATCCTCTCTATATAGATAATATTTATATACATATATTATATATATTAAATCCAAAGAGAAGTAAATGTTTAAAAAGTTGCTGCTTTAGCTTATAATTTGATACATATGAATGTGTATGTAGCACAAAGTTACTTTGGAGATACTCAAAATTTGTATATATACACATATATGTATACTACACACACACACACACACACACACACACACACGGGGGTGCAGTGTGCCACACTAATATATTGATTATACCTCATGGGACTAGTGTGCTAAGGAATATACTTTGGGTAACTGTGGGTTACATATTGCTTTTGAATATTTATCTAAGTAAAGATAGATCCAAGAATAATTTGTGTGTGTGTGTACAAGTTGGCAAAAGGTAATTTTCAGTGTTGATACATGGTAAGTATATGGAGACACTTTTAGTCCAGAGAATCATCCTACTGCCCTCCAAGACTTCCTTTGGGATGCATTGGCATCTCTGACTAACCAAAACTGATCTGAATGTTTCTTTGAAATTGTTTATTTTTTTCTAGCCTTCTTCAGTCATCAGAAAACTTGGATAGGAATTCTGGGCATGTTACTTAATGCATATCAATATATACCAAAATAAGCAGGGTTAAGACAACTTCAAGACACAATAGAATGAATCAGTGAATGATTGGACTGTGATATGGACTCAGTGTTATTATTCATTTTACATAATTTTATTTTCCCAGACAATATCCAACAACTAGACCCTATGTATTTTACTTCAAAACATATCCTGAAACAAGCCTCTTAGCTGTAATGTGAAATGATTTGACTCACAATCTCGGAAAATGTTCCATGTGTCACCAATTCAGAATTAAGGGGAGAATGTTCTCTTGCTATAAACAAAACTATTGTTCAATGAGTTATGTCTAAATTGTACTATAGTAAAGCATTATTTTAAGAATAGTTTTGTCAGAGTGAGCACAGTAGTGAACAATCTTCTATTTCACTACATCAATGATGCTGATAGATACGAATATATAATTATTAGAATCACACTTTTGAAACAAGCATCTTTTAGCAATTTTTCAATATTGCTATTTCATGTTGAGTACCAGATGTCAGAAGAGTTGAAAACATGTTTATTTTGGTCTCCTGGTCCTTCAAGATTTTTCTGACTCAATATCTTTCTCATCTTTCATGGATGTGTATTTAGCTGTATTGAGAGAACAAACTTGGAAGAGCAGCAATCTGCATACTTCTAAAAGAAATGATTGGGCCACCTGCACTTTTGGAAAATTGTAGAAAAGCCATAGAAAATTTTCTAAGCAGGAAATATCAATAAATAATATTTTAAAAATTTTGGATCTCAGAGGAATATGGAGCCTTATTAAGGTTCCAGCTTTCACATTTAAAAAAAAAGTATGTATGTATATATACATATATGTAAATATATATATATATATATATATATATATATACGTTCATATAAAGTGAGCTTGGTGAATTATAAATCTCAAGGAAAAGAAGTTTATAAAGTTTAATTTCATTCTTAGTTCAAAAGAAATGGTGAAATACACTTTTATAATTCTCAAACAACATGTTTAAATGTGGGTTCTTAACATTTCTTTCTCTCTCTCTCTCTCTCTCTCTCTCTCTCTCTCTCTCTCTCTCCCTTCCTCCTTCCCTCCTCCCACCTCCCATACTGCCTCTCCCTACTCTAACCTGACCTCTCTTGGAGAGTTTCAATGCACAATAGCTATTAGAAGCTCTAGAATTCAATATAAAGAAGTTTAACCTTGTTCTTCACAGGCTTGCTTCTCTATGAGTCCTGTAATATATGCATAACACTCTCAGTGAAATAATGATTTATATGAGAATACTTGCTTAATCAAGATGCAATAGAATGTGCAGGAAAATGAGAACTAAAGTAAAAGATTACTTCTTCAAAGCCACCCAATGTAACTGAGCAAAACTCAGATTTTACAGAGTTAACTAGAAGTAACTTTATCTTGAGTTGCAGATTAAGTTATGAATTCGTACTCATCTCCCCAGAAATGCTAAAACATTTTAGTTGTTATTTCTTGCTTTAAACCTGGAAAAAGTGATATTGATCTCAGGCAGAAAAAAATTCTATACCTGGATTCAGTACAAGCTTATTCTACTGATAAAGAAACCCCTAAATACCTTCAAGTTTACATTTTTATTACTACTATTTTTTAAAAATATTTTTATTTGGGAGTCAGAGAGACAGGGAGAAAGAAGAAGGAAGAGAGGGAGGGGGAGAGAGAGAGACAGAGAAAGAGAGAGAATACATTGCCATCTCATGGTTCACTCTCCAAATGCCCACAATTACTGGTATCAGGTGGAGCTGAAGCCAAGAGCTGGGACCTCAATCCAGATTTCTCATATGTGTGATAGTAACCCAGTTTCTGACATCCTTGCTGCTTCCTAGAGTCTGCATTAGCACAAACCTGGAATTGGCAGTGGAAGTTATATACAGAGCTCAGTTACTCTGAGGCAAGATGCTGTATATTATCTGGTGTTTTAACAGATGCTGTATTGCTAAGCTAAATTTCCGTCCCACTGTTCGTTTTAACAGGTGCTTTCCAGTTGTTCTGACACTTTCCAGAACCATTTTAAATTATTGAATTAAATTAAAAATGTATAAAATGTAGGTTGCTGTGTGTCAAGAAAACACGACTATATTGATTGCCTATCAATATAATTATACATGCTTGTGTATATGTGAATCAATTAGCCTCATAATCTTATCAATTTTAATGGGATTTTTTTTCTCCATAATTAACTGTGCCTTTATGACTTAACCATCATGGCCTAATGCAGGAATTCAAATTCTGAGTAGAAGACGAGAATGATTCTATGATATTACAATTTTGAAAATAGTTTAACTTATATATGAATGGATTATGTAAAACATTTTCAAAGTTTTTTTTTAAGATTTTACTTATTTATTTGAGAGGTAGAGTTACAGACAATGAGAAAGAGAGAGAGAGAGAGAGAGAGAGAGAGAGAGAGAGAGAGAGAGAGGTCTTCCTTCCATTGGTTCACTCCCCAAATGGCCACTACAGTCGAAGCTGTGCCAATCCAAAGCCAGGAGCCAGGTGCTTCCTCCTGGTCTTCCATGTGGGTGCAGGGGCCCTAACTCTTGGGCCATATTCTACTTTCCCAGGCCATAGCAGAGAGCTGGATTGGAAGAGGAGCAGCCAGGGCTAGAACCAGTGCTCATATGGGATGCCGCCGCAGCAGGTGGAGGATTAATATACTGCACCACAGTGCCGGCCCCTCAAAGTTTTATAACTTGAATTAGGCAGGCAGAGAAATATCCCTTTGAAACAGAAATAATAAAAACTTCTTAGGAGATGAGACACATGGTTTGGAGAAGGGGATATTGCACAGAGACTGTTTTAGCAATAGTCTTTGATGATTCTCCTCTAAATTGCACGCATACCCTGTTCTTTATCACTATTTCTCAGATTGTTGTTCTTGGACTACAGAGGAACAAACTCCATAGTGAAAAATTACGTTACATACAGGTTACAAATCTAGGGGAAAGACATACCGAATGACCTCAAGTGTACAGAAAAGCATAACTCCAGCTATGGATACTTTGTAGAAGAAAATGACTAGATATTAGTGGCTCTCAAAGTGGATACTCACTTGAAAAATCCAACAGGCTGGGGCCAGCCTGGTGGCACAGTGAGTTAAATCACTGCCTGAGACACCAGCATCCCAAAGGTATGCTGGTTCAAGTCCTGGCTGCTCTTCTTCTGATCCAGTTCCCTGCTCATGTGTTTGGGGAAGTAGCATAAGATGTCCCAAATGCTTGGTTCCTGTTACTCACATGAGCGGCTCATAGAAAATCTCTCTTCCTGTCTCTCAATCTTTATCTCTTCTCCCTCTATCTCTCTGAGTAACTCTGCCTTTCAAATAAATAAATCTTCAAAAAGCATAAATAATCTAACAAATTAATTGCATGATGATGATAATTCCAGAGTATTTGGATTTTTGAATGAATAGCAGTTGAAAAACACAATATACTTAAAATAATGTAGTGACACGTTGATATAAAATGTTCTCCACAAAAGTTGTAAAAACTTCAATATCCAAAAGATGCACGTGCAGCACTTTCCCTATCTTGTCATGCATTTTATGGTGGTGAGACTTTTTGTGCAATATGAAGTTAGAATTATGCAAATGTTTACTAGAATAGTAGTTTTGCTTAGCATCAGAAATACACACTTATAACTCATTTGGTAGGTATTGGGAAGAAATCACTAACCACGTATGAAGTCTTCAAAAAGTTCACAGAAATGCATATTATGAAACAAATCTATGCATGGATTTCAAAATTTTTTGCACCAAAATGAAGAGCTTCATTCATGTGTTTAATTCACATTCCATTGGATTGAATTACATTTTTTCACAAACATTTTGAAATATTGTGGTACAAACCTAACAGCCTAAGTAAGATATTGTATAAATGTTCCATTAAAATCAATAAAAGGCCGGCACCGCAGCTCAATAGGCTAATCCTCTGCCTGTGGCACCGGCACTCCGGGTTATCGTCCTCTTTGGGGCGCTGGATTCTGTCCCAGCTGCTCCTCTTCCAGTCCAGCTCTCTGCTGTGGCCCGGGAGTGCAGTGGAGGATGGCCCAAGTGCTTGGGCCCTGCACCAGCATGGGAGACCAGGAGGAAGCACCTGGCTCCTGGCTTCAGATCAGTGCAGTGCGCCCGCCGCAATACGCTGGCCACTTTGGGGGTGAACCAACGGAAAAAGGAAGACTTTTCTCTCTGTCTCTCTCTCTTACTAACTCTGCCTGTCAAAAAAATCAAAAAATCAAAATAAAAAATAAAAAAATAAATCAGTAAATAGATGTTCACTTTGTATTGGTTCCATGGATGCTAATTTAGTGCAAATTCTTCAGTTACTAATTTAATGTTTTCTTGGAAAATCATCACAGTTCTTTTGCTTTCAATTATCAGATCTGTCCAGTAACGATAATATTAGCAGCTAAAGCTGCCAAGAATTGTATACAACAAAATACTGAGTTAATATGACAATAAAAATTCATAGATAGTTATCACAGTGATAGACATAATCAGTTAATACACTTGCGTCAACAAATGTTTATTTTATTTTTACTGGAATCAAATTATCTTTATTTTACATTCATGCATCCATTCAACAAATGTGTATTGAACACCTATTATAATGCAAATAATTTTGCTTGCTACAGGAAATAAAGCTGAAGTTCTGAGTCCTAGATCACTTGCAATTGTCGGTCTGCTGAGAGAGGATAATGAAATAAACACAAAAATATTCATAAAATTATAGTCCTGTCAAATACCATAAGGTAATGTCACATGGAGTGCTAAACACTTTTACCATGGAGTCAAAGATAGTGAAACTTGAGCTGATACGTAAGGAGTGAATGGGCGATAACTCTGAACAGGGAGGCAGTGAGGTGTTGGAGGAGATAGGACTTGCAAAGCAGAGGACAGAGTTCTGTATTACTGAAATATCTAGACTGAGACAACCACAACGTTTTCCTGAGATTTTCATCAAATGACAGAATTAATTATCTATGGGAATACTGGGTAGTTTTAGATAATAAAATATGCTTTGATTTGTTTCACACCTTTATTTATTTTATTAACTTTATATTTCACTGTCTACCCTGAAAAGATAATTATGTAATTGGTACATGAAGAGCCTCGGGTTGAATATTGTTCATTTGGAATGCACTATCTGCAAAAATGAAAACAATTAGTTCATCACAGGCAATGCCAAAATTGTAGTACTATAGTATCACTTTAATTAACTCAGGAATTGAAATACAGGGATTTTGTAGCTACAGAGCAGAGTGATTATTAAAGAATATATGGTCACTTAGATAGGTCCAGGTTTCTTATTCAAATGACATGGATTTATTTTAATGTAGCTATCTTCATTTGCTGAAATAGAAATGCCTTTAAAGCTAGCAAAACTAATATTTATCATGCTTTCTGTCCGTGCGACATCTGGAACCTCTTTTCTTTGGGGAACTTCAGTCAATGAGGCAGATCCTGCCTCTCAACACAAAAGTTGATGATGCCAGGTGCTTATTTTTCTGGATTCCTTACCAGCCAAGATGGAGCATATGATACCAGTTACTCCAGGCAGGGGCTCAGCTCAGCCCTAGCATCAGGAGAATTGCTAGAAGGAGAGTCGTACATCCTGATGTCCCTGGCACAGCCTGAGTTCATGCTGTTGTCCCAGTATAGTTTATAATGTTACTAATCACTCCTTCACCACCCCCAGAATCCCAGCTCGGATGATGGATTGCACGGTCCTCTTAATCATACTGAATCTTCTCTGGATGTGACAGGTGCAGCAGGACTAAATTCAAGGATCGTAAGTCCCAAATGGTCTAGAGGTGACTCATGGTGCCCTGTGTGAGAGGTACAGCCTGCAGCTTTGGACAGGAGACGGTGGAAGCAGGACTTTCTTTCATGGAACAATTTTTGGAATTATTCGTCTATTCATCTGCCTTTACCCACACAATTCTCTACTTCAGGACTACCAGGGGTAAAGTAAATTACTCAATACTATTTCCCTCCCTGTCTTCACTTAAGGTTTGCTTAGAACTCTTTAAGAGTCAATTCTATTACCCGTTCAAAGTTCTTGATATGTTGTCAAGGCTTAAATTATTTTCTTCTTTCTTAAAATGTTGATTTCCCTTTGCTCTTAGTCAGTAGTCTTTATGTAGCCACATGAATAGCATTTCTCAATATTCTGTGACAAAGTAATGCATTTTATCATCTTTTAGAATGTTACACCTTCCACTTTTTAAAAAGAACTAATTCATTTACTTTTTCCATTATGTTCAACTGTAATTTGATTTTAAATGTTGTATTTTAAATGTATGATTGACATACCTTTGAAATTTTTTGTGATTTATCACAGTTCCAAGGAAAAATGTCAGATAACAGAAATGATGTTATGTGTTTATTGGTATCAGGATATTACTAAGGAATAATCAATGTTACTAACCCAGCTCCATCGTCTGACTCCAGTTTCCTACTAATGCAGACCCTGGGAGGCATCAATGATGACTCAGTTAAGTTGGTTCCTGTCACAGTGAAAGAGTACCGGATTGAATTTCTGGCTCAGAGCTTCAGCACCTGCCCAGTAGTGAGCATTGTGAGTGTTTGGGCAGTGAACCTGCGGGAGGGAGCTCGCTCTCTGTCCTTCCCGCTCTCATTCTCTTTCTCATCCCCAAAATAATAAATATGAAAAATAACTATTAAGATCATTCTAATGGTGAGAATTAATACCTATTAAAGAGTACATGATATGATTAATAGAAGCTATACAATTGTTCAATATTTAAATTAATTCCTGTAATCCAAATCTTTCATTCATTTGAATAAAACATTTTTCTTTTGAGAAAACAATATGATTAAGCTCCAAATCATTTGAGGGTCAATTATCATTTCAACATATGGTTGTCACAGAAAATCATTGAATCAGACAATATCATGTGGATAGATGGAAATTGGCTGTGTTGGGAGGTCTCGCATTCAGTAAATGAGCAAAGCTAGAAATCAAGGTTTCCTGCGACTCCCTGCTTTGTAGTGAAGAGTTCATTTTCAGATGCTTCCCAGAATTCCCCTTAAAGTCTAACAATGTGCATCTTTTACCTGAGTGGGAGGATGATGCAATATTTATTTAGAGCCTATAAATAAAACCACTTTGATCTCTGTTCCTGGGTATGATATAGGAAGTGATTTCAGAACAATGGTTCCAATCAAAAACAAGATGAAATTGAATTGTAAAAATTATAATATTTAATATTTTATTTATTTTCAAATTAACTGAGAGGCAGGGAGAGAGAAAGACACATATGGAGATAGAGATAGAAGAGAGAGAGAGAGAGAAAGGAAGGAAGGGAGGGAGGAAGGAAAGGAGGGAGGAAGAGGGAGGGAGGGAGCAAGAGCCAGCTTCCATCTGATGTTTGACTCCTCTAAAGCCAGTAACAGAGCCAAGACTTCTGGACTTCTGTTCAGGTCTCCCACCATGATAGCAGGAACCCGGTAACTTGACCCACTAATGGTGCCTCCAAAGATCTGCATTAGTAGGCTGATTTTGTGAGCCAAGGCTGGGGCTTGAGCCCAGTACTCCCACATAGGACATGGGCATCTTAACTAGCTCTTACCCACTAGGCCTGCCCCCAAAATAATGTTCTTAAACTATTAGAGAGATGTGACTGTAGAAGTACTAGTTGAACAGAATTCCAAGGTGGAAAGATTCTTCTAAAGGAAGGGTTTAGTCCCAAACAATTTGTTCCCTACAGGCATTCGTGGGCTTGAGTTGAAGATGGTGATGAGCATAAGGAGAAAGGTTTGCACTAATTCAAATAAAAATCAGCAAAGTCAAGGTTGCATGAAGCTGGAGGAGCAACCTGGGATTCTGGGGTCAACACAATAAACAGAATACCTGGACAAAGAAAAATCCTCCGAAATGAGAAATTTTTTCAAAGTTGGAACAAAAATCTTCTGGGTTAAAAGTAAATTTTCTTCAGACAAACAGAAAAGGTGTGCCACTAGGCTTATAATAAAAACAAAAAAATTCCACACTGTAATATTTTGAAAAGTAAATGAATTTGAAATACCCTTAGAAAAACTGTTAAAATACAGAAAACACAAATTATCCATAACATGGTTGAAAAATATTATTTACATGATTAAATTTACTCAGAGATATTATCCCTTATTTCAAGCAAATAAATCATACAATTTGTATGAAATATAAATAGATCTTCCAATAACTGAAAGAGTAAAAGATAGTAAATATGAATAGTTATAGATCTGCTTACATAGGTAATATTTCATTAAAATCTTTTTTCCCTCTTTTTCACATATGTTCATAGGACAGTCACAAACATGCATGTACAGGGTCCCGTGGCTTCATCAATGAATACTTCTAGATATCTGAAGTAGAAATAAGACCAGATTTGCCTGATCTCTTTCAGAGAGTACAAAAGGAGAGGTTATGCTAATACTGATTCTGAAACTCTGCAAGGGCATTATACTAAAGACAAAGTACAAACTGTCTCTGATGTGAACAAAGATTGAATAAATCTGAGGAAAATATCATTAAATCAAATGATATTTGCTGGAGTGCACATTCCTCATACTTTGGAAACTATCACTACTGTACCATTGGAAACCAGTGAGTTTTCCCTATAATATAATATAAAAATACAGAAAAAAGATGGTAAAAGATGATCCTTTCAATAACTTTGTTGAGTCCAACATATGTATATATGCAAAATTATGTATTTTAAGACTTTAAAGAAATTTAATTGTGGAAAATTTCAAGCAAACAAAAGTATAGAAACATAAAGATCTTACATGTACTCATCATTCAACTTGAACAAACAACAAGTAAACACTAGGTTGCATTTCTTTATTGTCATCCATTGTATCCCCTTTCTTGTACTTCAATTATTTTGAAAAAAATTCAGACATAATTTCATAATAAATATGAATGTGAGGTTTCTGAAATATTTATGACACAAGGTGAAAATTGCCATTGACATATGAAGTGAAAAAAAATGACCAAGCACTAGGTAAAATATTATCCTAATAGCTTTTTATACTCTCCGTATACATTAATTTCCACAAACAAGAGAAAACATGTGATGTTTGTCTTTCTGAGTTTAGTTATTTAACTTAGCATAATGATCTTCAGTTCCAAACATTTTATTGCAAATATCAGAATTTCATTCTTTTTACATCTGAGTAATATTCCGTCATGCTTATATATCACATTTTCTTTACCCAATCTTTATCTGATGGATATCTATGTTGATTCCATATTTTTGCTATTGTGAGTTGTGCTACTGAATGCTGATTTATGGGAAAATTTTATTTTAATCCTTCTGTCACATTTTACATAGAAATCTATTCTAGATGGTCGCAAATATGAGCAGCAATAATTAAACATTCAAATTATAGAAAACATATGGCTTAACAATTTGACACTCTTGTTTATGGCGTCAGTAATCTCCCTAGGCTCTTCTCATGAGTTACCAAGGCTATGGAAGCCTTTTGAGTTTGCCAACTTCGATCTTATTTAGACAAGGTCATAGTCAAAGTGGAAGTTCTCTCCTCCCTTCAGAGAAAGGTACCTCCTTCTTTGATGGCCCGTTCTTTCTACTGGGATCTCACTTGCAGAGATCTTTCATTTAGGTCTTTACATGTTTTCAGAGTGTTATAATCAATCTGAATTAACAATTAGTTTATTTTAATATTACCAAAGCAAAATTGTACCAATCATAAGACAATAATGATAAATGGATGACATCAAATTAACATCTTCTTTGAAAAAAATGATATTAAGAATATGAAGGAGCTGGCACTGTGGCGTAGTGGGTAAAGCTGCTGCCTGCAGTGCCAGCATCCCATATGGGCACCAGTTCGAGACCCGGCTGTGCCACTTCTGATCTAGCTCTCTGCTATGATCTGGGAAACCAGTGGAAGATGGCACAAGTCTTTGGACCCCTGCACCCACAGGAGAGACCCAGAAGAAGATCCTGGCTCCTGGCTTCTAATCAGCGCAGCTCTAGCCACTGTGGCCAATTGGAGAGTGAACCAACGTATGAAAGACTTCTCTCTCTCTCTCTGCCTTTCCTTCTCTCTATGCACAACTCTGACTTTCAAATAAATACATAAATAAATCTTTAAAAAGAAAAGAATGCAAAGACACAAGCCTCAGAATAGAAGATGGTCTCAATTTCTATACCCAGAAAAAATTATACTCAGAATATATGAAAAATTTTTTATCAATAAGAAAAATATAGAAGGAACTATAAAAATCTACAAAAACTTAAAAATATACTTTTTTGAAAAGAGAATATCCATTGCCCATAAAAAATAGAAGTATTCAATTTAATTCCTATGTATGAAAAATAAAAATTGAAAACACAAAAGGTCATTATATACGCAACACAATTTTTAAAATTAAGAAAATAATATGTGTTGATGAGACTGTGGAGTAACCATAACTCTTAGACACAGGTATAAAATTAAACCATTTGGCAATATCTACTGAAGTTGAACATATGTGTACTCTAGATTCAGCAATTTTATTCCTAGGTTTATACAAAACAGAAATATGTACCTATTCTTACAAAAAATACATTTTGTACTCATACAAACACTAATTTTAATATCTTATATTTGGAATGTACTCAACGGCCATCAATTTCACAATGTATCAATAAACTATGGTATAGTCACCTAATTGCATACTGTAAGAATAATAATGAGGAAACTATAACTTCATACAGCAATATCCATGAATCTCACAAACAAGTTAAGTAAATAAGCATGGCACTAAAATATATGATGTATTATTTCATCTATATCAAGTGCAAACATTAATCAATGCTGTTCACATGAGGATCTCTTGAAGTACTTATTATATTATTTCTGTTAGTTGCCTGGGCATATTCATTGTGTTATATATTAATGATATGTACATCTTTCTGTTAAACATCAGTAAGTACTTAAAATATTTAATACTGTATGCCTCAAATTTAAAACTTGAATATTATACAATTCCTCTGAGACAGAAAAAAACAAACATAAAAAATCTGAGATTCATTACACCTTAATAATAATCATTCACAGACCATGAGTATCATTAATTCTTTGTGGGTTTTATTTATAGACAATGTCTTCCTATTCTGAATCAAATATGGCATCTTGTGTGTTTTCACAATAACTTTCACCCTTTTTCACCTATTGACCTCGAAATGCCTGTCCAACATAAGAATTAAACCTTATACTACTGTTTCTAGTAAATTATACTGGGTTCACAGTGATTGTAAATGTTAGTAGACTCCCTCACTCCTTTCTTCGATGCCTGGCATATCTGCTTCAGAATTTTCGTTGTTCAAGTCTTCAAACAATGCATATATTTCCAGAATTAGCAGGGTCCTTTCAAAATAACATACCTTTCTATTATTTTCCATTTTGCAAGTCCACTTCCCCTCCTCTACCCTCAAAGGGCCCCAAACCCTTCAGGCCTTGAATCATGTCACTATCATTCCAGCTAAAGGGAACGGAGAGCACTCCCTTGGGTTCCTATTAACACCTGCTACTTAATCAGCCAGAGGGGCTGTTGGTGACTGATGGCACACAATCCCATCCATCCGTCCCTCCTCCCTCCCTAGAGGCTGTACCACCACTGCAGCCTTACCAGCTTAGGGAGTGAGAGAACAGAGACCGGGCAACACAGCAAGTTGGAGAAATACATCCCATTGTTCAAAGGCTGGAATTTGTTAGTAGTAAATTCCCAGTTATAAATTTGCAAACCAAGAACATGCAGCTGTGGAATGTATTAGCTGCAAATCTGCAATTTTTCAGCATTCAGCTTCATAAATATTTTAGGTATTGTACAAATACAGCAGCAACTAGTAATAGAGACCTCCCTGGATAGAAGGCAACTACAGCTAAGATGTATGTAGCTAAGTGCAGGGGCTCCTTATATTGTGAACGAGGAGTAAGTTTAGCAGTGCAGCCATCTCTAATTTAGACTGTTTTCTTAATCTGCTGCCAGGGGAGCATGCTGGGTGATTCACAGTAATGAACTCCACCTGGATGCTCTGTAAATCTGAACAGGAGAACTGCAGCCTCGTAGCTGTTGTTGCCGCAGATCTGCTTGAGTGAGCTCTAATTTAATCATTAAGTGACCATCCCGCCAAGGAACTATGGGAAACACCTAGAGACTGCTACTCCATGATGGTGCAAGAAACCTTGCTTATGTAAATAAGGTTATTATGAAAGAAAATGATCTATATGGAGAAAAAAAAAACAGAAACAGTTGTGGAATAAAAACAAACTAATACTAAATATTTAATCTTGAACTAGTGGATTATAGTGTTAGTTTAATGTGATCCGTAATTTTTTAAGAGGGAGAAAGAGTAATATAAATTTTTATAACAGACAAGAGCTGTTTACTAAAATTGTTTTAACACTATTATACAATCAGTGGCAGTTAACTCGCCAACTATAACACTTGGAGCATCTGGCCTTACATACAAAATAAACCAAATTACATATTATAATGTATTGCATAATAAAATATATTGAGTAAATGGCATTTTTATAGATTCAGAATGTATATGGCATTGTTGCATAACAACAATTATGAAATGCTATCTTGTGCTGGAAAGCACAAGTTGAGCTATATTGCTTGAGTTTATTCTTGGATTTCTGTCTAAGACTCGGGTCATCATCTGAATAATATGATTTAAGAACAAGGCCATGGCCATTGTTGCTGCTTTACTAGGTCCCTTGGGAACCAACTGGGAACAAGTGCTATCACAAAACAGGCCATTGGGTGACTTTCAGTTCCTTTTTATTGATATTAATTTTCTTTCCATTCCTTTTTCTTATTCAGTCTGGTGGACATTTACTGTTTTTTTCTTATCTATTATTCCACTTATGACAGTAAAATAAATATAAAAACACACATTTCTATGGAAAAAAACCCTCCCTTATTTTGAAGCCCTTGTTATTTGAAAGATCAATGTATTTGTCATGATTACCAATGAACTTTTCAGTAAAACAAGACTAAATAAAATTTACTTGTTCATTCATGCATTGATTCATTTTGCTACAGCAACTTTTCCATTTGGATTTCATTTGGTTCTTGATAATGTACTTGCACAAATCAGGTCCAATTGTATTGGAAATAGAAGTGAAATCCTAGACTTGTTTAGCATTTGCATATTTCTGTGCAAGTATACACACCCTCAAATATATATGATTACATAAAAATTTGCTATCCTCATGCACATCCCTTTGGACACCTGCATGCTTATGGATGTGTAAAGTTATTACAACACTGCTTCTGTTAATGTTGAGAATTTTTTAGTTGACCAAATAATAAATTGGTTGTCTCAAGGAAAAATACATCTTGTCACCAGAATTGTATTAGCTAAGATCGGACATTCCCTTTTAGAGACTTTGTAGTGGAAATTCTCACTGTTAGATGGCATTTCTACTTGAATATTCAAGCACTGAAGAGATTTTTCTATACATAGTTAATAAATAATGATTCCTATTAGAAGATCTGCTTCAGTTCCAACCATGATGGTGAAGCTATCTCTAATTCTCTAAAACTTGGGACCTTCATACTTTTTGATTTTTTTTCTTTCTTGGTCAGTTTGATATCAGAAGATATCATACAACATTTTTTCAGCTCAGTAAATGACAAATCCAAATCCTATGTATTCAAAATATGTCAATAATGTAACTTCTGTCATCTAATAGATATATGGGTAAGATTAGCAAAAATATCATTATAACTGAAGATGTTAACATTTCTTTTTATATCAATATGAAGGGAAAATATTAGGATAAAAATGATCTGAACACGTTCAAAATGAAAATCCTAGGATCAAATGGGTTCATTGCTAAATTTTGCCAAATCTTTAAAAAATAAGTAATATGCCCCTCTGCTGTGGCCCAGGAGTGCAGTGGAGGATGGCCCAAGTGCTTGGGCCCTGCACCCCATGGGAGACCAGGATAAGCACCTGGCACCTGCCATCGGATGAGCGCAGTGCGCCGGCCGCAGCACGCCGGCCGCGGCAGCCATTGGAGGGTGAACCAACGGCAAAGG
Source organism: Sylvilagus floridanus (assembly GCA_949820135.1). NCBI lineage: Eukaryota > Metazoa > Chordata > Mammalia > Lagomorpha > Leporidae > Sylvilagus > Sylvilagus floridanus. The sequence goes on along the minus strand of OX463246.1, from coordinate 14,527,479 downwards.
AAGACCTTTCTCTCTGTCTCTCTCTCTCACTGTCCACTCTGCCTATAAAAAAAAAAATAAGTAATATGCATTCTTCTTCAACTATTCCAAAGTACTGAAAAGGAGTGAATACTTCCAAACTCTTTTCATGAGGCCAGGATAACCCTGATGCTGAAAACAGACAACAGCACACCAAAAAGAAATTATAAACAAATGTCCCTGATGAATCTAGATGTAAATTTCTCAACAAAATACTAGTGAGTGGAATCCAACATCACATTTGAAAGATTATGCACCACTGTCAAGCAGGGTTTACCTGTGATATGCAAGGACAGTTTATGCAAATCAAAATATATAATGCATTAAATTAACATAATGAAAGATAGAAACCATATGATTGTCTGAAAAGGCTCAGAAAATGCATTCAAAAATTTTTGAAAAAGAATTAAGTTGGAGAATTTACACTACACGAATTTTCACACTACTAAGATGATGTGATTTTAACATAACGATAGACAGAAAATCATAACATAATAGTCTAGATATAGATCCACACATACATGATAAGTTGATATTTGACAAAATTCTTAAGGGATTTCTGTGAAAAAAAGATAATCCTTATAACAAATGTCACTGGAATCATCAGATATCCATGTTTAAAACAAATAAACAAATAGAAAATTTTACTTGGATGTAGAAGTAGGGTGAGAGTGAGGGAGGGAGAGAGGGAGGGAAGAAGAGAATATCATTATATTTTTAGACCTGTATGTATAAATCATATTCAATCTATTAAAAATTAATTAAAATTAAAGTTAAAAATGTACTTACAATGGATAATAGATCAGAGAGTATAAAACCTAAAACTTAAGAAGAAATAAGAATAGAATTCATTTTTAATCTTGGATTAAGGCAAAAATTTGCTTGAATGAAATAATTGTTTTTATTTACGATGCTCCATAAAATTCACATATGATACTCTGGATTTTATCAAAATTAGGATCCTTTGCTTTTCAAAAGATGTTCTTTGCAAAAAATGCAAGACATACTATGGGGAAAATATTAAATATTTTATAATATTATTTATGATGAATAAATTGTGCCCCTACTTAAATACAGAACATTTAATATTCAATATTCAATGAAAAATATGTAAAACGACTTGTAAAAATAATGAGTGGGGCTGGCACTGTGGTATAGATTAATCTGCCTGTGATTCTAGCATCCCATATGGACTCTGGTTCGAGACCTGGCTGCGTCACTTCTGATCCAGCTTTTTGCTATGATCTGGCAAAGAAGTGGAAGATGGCCCAAGTGCTTGGGCCCCTGCACACAGTTAGGAGATACAAAAGAAGCTCCTGGCTCCTAGCTTTGGATTGACACAGCTTCAGACGTTGCATTCAGACATTTGAGGAGTGAACCAGTAGATGGAAGACCTCTCTCTCTGCCTCTGTCTCTCTGTAACTTTGCCTTTCAAATAAATAAATAAATCTTTTTAAAAAATGAGTGAAATATTTGACAGCTCCTTTTTTAAAACTTTTATTTAATAAATATAAATTTCCAAAGTACAACGTTTGGATTATAGCAGCTCCCCCCCCCCATAATCTCCTTCCCAACCTCAACCATCCTATCTCCCACACCCTCTCCCATTCCATTCTTCCTCAAGAGTCATTTTCAATTATCTTTATATACAGAAGATCAACTTAGTATATACTAAGTAGATTTCAACAGACACACAAAGTATAAAGTGCTGTTAGAGTACTAGTTATACCGTTAATTCAAATAGTACAAAACATTAAGGACAGAGATCCTACAGGGAGAGTAAGTGCACAGTGACTCTTTTAAATATTGTTTTTTTCCCAAACATAAATATAAAAGGAAAAGATATGAAGAAGCCTTCCTTCTGTTGGTTCATTCCCCAAATGGCCGCTATGGCCGGCGTGCTGTGCTGATCCGAATCCAGGAGCCAGGTGCTTCTCCTGATCTCCCACGCGGGTTCAGGGCCCAAGCACTTGGGCTATCCTCCACTGTCTTCCCAGGCCACAGTGGAGAGCTGGACTGGAAAAGGAGCAACTGGGACAGAATCCGGCGCCCCAACAGGGACTAGAACCCTGGGGTGCTGGCGCCACAGGCAGAGGATTAGTCAAGTGAGCCACAGTGCCAGCCTTTTGGAATTCTTAATATTCACATTTTGGGCCAGTGCTGCAGCTCAATTGGTTAATCCTCTGCCTGTGGCACCAGCACCCGGGTTCTTGTCCCAGTTGGAGCTCCAGATTCTGTCCCGGTTGCTCCTTTTCCAATCCAGCTCTCTGCTGTGTCCCAGGAAGGCAGTGGAGGATGGCCCAAGCGCTTGGGCCCTGCACCTGTGTGGGAGACCTGGAGGGGTCACCTGGCTCCTGGCTTTGGATGGGTGTGGCACGCTGGCCACAGCCTGCTGGCTGTGGCGGCCATTTGGGGAGTGAACCAATGGAAGGAAGACCTTTCTCTCTTCTGTCTCTGTCTCTCACTGTCTAACTCTGCCTGTCAAAAAAAAAAAATACTAATTCCAGAAAGAACCAATGAAGGGAAGGAGAAGTTATCAAAAAATAACATATTCAATGCAGAGTTTCTATATACAAATTTTCTGGGTTAAATTCCATCTACCACTACCAATTCTACAAACTCCAACAAATTTCTCAACCACTATGTGCTTGTTTCGGCCTTTTCCCACAGCAGTACGTCACTGCTTGAGATGACTGCATCTCCTGTGGGCATGGCTAGTTCCCATCCTGACTCCTATGCTTCCAGGTCTTACTACCGTGCATCTTAGCAGGCGGCGTATTCTCATGCTCTTGGGTTCATGCCACCAATATAGACATCTGGATTGATTTCCAGGCTCCTGGCTTTGACCTGGCTAGCCCTGGATATCTTGGGCATTCTGGAAAGTGAACCAGCAGATGAAAGATATCTCTCTGTATGGCTGTTTGTCTCTATCTCTGGCTCTGGCTCTGACTCTGCCTTTCAAATAAAATGGAAATTAATTAACTAATTAATTAAAACTGAGATAATAGTTGCACTTTCTTTTTTAAAGATTTATTTATGTATTTGTAATTCAGAGTTACACAGATAGAGAAAGAGGCAGAGAAAGTCTTACATCAGCTGGTTTACTCTCCAATTGGCTGCAATGTCCGGAGCTGTGCGGATCCAAAACCAGGAAGCAGGAGCCAGGAGGCAGAAGCCTGGATCTTCCTATGTGGGTGCAGGGGCCCAAGGTCTTGAGCCATCTTCTACTGCTTTCCCAGGCCATAGCAGAGACCTGGAGCAGAAGTGGAGCAGCCAGGATATGAACTGGTGCCTATAAGGGATGCTGGCACTGCAGGTGACGGCTTTACCAGACCGCCACAGTGCCGGCCCCAGCGCTTTTTTTAAACTATCATGTTGTTTTAAGAATGACATGAAGGCCGGTGCCGCGGCTCAATAGGCTAATCTTCCGCCTTGTGGCGCCGGCACACTGGGTTCTAGTCTCGGTCGGGGCACCGGATTCTGTCCTGGTTGCCCCTCTTCCAGGCCAGCTCTCTGCTGTGGCCAGGGAGTGCAGTGGAGGATGGCCCAAGTGCTTGGGCCCTGCACCCATGGGAGACAAGAATAAGCACCTGGCTCCTGCCATCGGATCAGCGCCGTGCGCTGGCCACAGCGCGCTGGCCGCGGCGGCCATTGGAGGGTGAACCAATGGCAAAAGGAAGACCTTTCTCTCTGTCTCTCTCTCTCACTGTCCACTCTGCCTGTCAAAAAATAAAATTAAAAAAAAAGAAAAAAAAGAATGACATGAACTCAGATATACAAACAAAGCAAAATAACAAAACCTCCCAAAAGATGAAAAGAGAAAAAGTGGAGGCAACAAACCAATAAAAAGCAACATGCCATGACTTGAACATGTTCCCCCAGCAGCTCATATGTTCAAAACCTAAACCTCATAGTACCATGTTATTAGCATTTATATGGGGGCCTTTGGGATGTCATTGGAGTGGAGCCCCTATGATGGCAATAACAGATTCATAGAAATAGGCAGAGAGACTCAAGCTTGTGTACTTGGTCTCACTGAGTGAAGGCTCCATCATGTTATGAGGCAATAAGAAAGTCGTGAATAGATACAGACACTATGCTGTTAGACTTCCCAACCACAGAACTGGGAGCCAAATAAAATGTACTCTTTGTAAATTACCTGGTCTCAAGTATTTTTATAATAACAGATAACAGATAAAGACAAAAAGTTTAGAGTCACAATAACGTTAAATTTCTTAAAAGCACAATAAGAATATAGGACATAGTGAAAAGCAAAGTATAAAAACAAACTATGAATAGAATATATCAGAATGCAGGAATTTCCTCCAAAATGAATTACGAAAATTAAAGTGATTACAAGAAAGGAAAATACATTGTATTTAGGAAACAGAGAATTCATTCAAACAAAAGAATAAAGAGAAATTTAATTAAAGCAAACACCTAAACAAAAAGTGGATCTGAAGAGCACTGGGCCAAGAACAGAAAGAAGATAATTCTAAGAGGAAAAGAGAGACTCCACAGATATGAAATTATTCCAGAAATATTGGAAGAAGTCATGAATTTTATTTTTAAAAACAATTATTATAAAAGAGAAAGGACTACCAGTCCACTTTCAAACACCTACATAACAAAGCAAATATAGAGCCAAAGCAAAAAGTCACTTAAAGCAGAAGATGAGAGGGGTCACTTCAAGAATTCCTGATACTCATGTCTTTCAATCGTGATTTAAAACATAATGACTACAATGGACAGTAGAAAAAGAAATAATTGAGTATGTTCTTAAGAATTCAAAAAGAACCAAAAAAGAAGCTAAAATCTTGTTATGGGCATATCTTGGGGATGAAGGGAAAGAGGTATGCAGGAGTCAAATAAATGCAAAGCCTCAGGATATTTGAAAAATGCTTAAAGTTGATAAATTTTTATTTATCTCATTAGTGGTACTCATACTACTCTGAGAACAATAAAAATCATGTTAAGATGGTGGTTCTCTCTTAAACTGGGAGTTGACTGTAACAATTATGTTTCCTTATGATCTTACTCTAATTCCTTGTCCTTAACTTTTCTATATGTAAGTATATATATGCATTTTTGTAGGTGTGAAAATACTGAAGAACATTATAAAAATGTGAAATGTTAGCCAGTGAATACAGGTGACAACAGGTAGGTGGAGCAGAATCCATAGACAGATCAGTGAAGATATAGGTGGCACCACGATATGTTTATTCTTTAAACTTACTTTTTTCAGAGAAATTATTTATTTATTTCAAAGTCAGAGTTACACAGAGAGAGGAGAGGCAGAGAGAGAGAGAGAGAGAAGTCTTCTATCCGATGGTTCACTCTCCAATCGGCTGCAATGGCCAGAACTGCGCCGATCCAAAGTCAGGAGCCAGGAGCTTCTTCCAGGTCTCCCACATGGGTGCAGGGGCCCAAGGACTTGGGTCATCTTCTACTGCTTTCCCAAGCCATAGCAGAGAGCTGGATTGGAAGTAGAGCAGCTGGGTCTCAAACCGGCGCCCATATGGGATCCTGGCGCTTCAGGCCGGCCCCACCACGATATGTTAAAAAGATTTATCATCAGAAATGAAAATATTAATTATAAAATTGAGGCATCTGTGTGATTGTGGTTGAAGCAATGCCTCTGCTTCCATCCTAATATCCCACCATGCACAATAACGCGAGGCATACAACCTTAGGAAGCCCCAGTCCTTGATGTTGACTGGACCTAAGAACACAGCTGAACTGTCTAAAGTCAGCCTTTTTATGGGCTTCTTGCCCGTGTTAGGGCTTATATCACCACTAAAGAATCTTCCTCCTTTTTTTTTTTCACCAACAAGCTCTGGCAGGTTTTATTAAAGAAAAAGTTGCATGATTCACTTTTCACCAGTCTGTTCTGGCATGCTTCTAATAATATCAGAATCGCCTGGATCAATGTCATAACTGCCCCAAATGATGGAGTTAGAATCGTGCCAGGGGATTCCAATACAATCCCATCAAGGTGGCATGTACCAAGGCCATCTCACTAGTCCAAGTGATCAATTTCAGTTCACAAGTGATCACACTGATAGGTCTAAGAGTCAAAGGGATCACACAAACAAGACTAGTGTCTGCTAATACTAACTGATAGAATGAAAAAGGGAGAGAATGATACAACATGGGAAGCGAGATACACAGCAGACTCATAGAAGGGCAGATGTCCTAAACAGCACTCTGGCCTCAGAATCAGCCCTTAAGGCATTCAGATCTGGCTCAAGAGCCCATGAGAATAGTTTATGCATGGAAAGCCAAGACACTGTGGCAAAAAAAAAGAAGACCTAAATGAAAGATCTCTGCGAGTGAGATCCCAGTGGGACTAATGGGGCCATCAAAGAAGGAGGTACCTTTCTCTGAAGGGAGGAGAGAACCTCCACTTTGACTATGACCCTGTTGGAATAAGATTGAAGTCAGCAAACCCCAAAGGCTTCCATAGCCTCGGCAACTCATGACTAGACCCTAGGGAGATTCCTGACGCCATAAACAAGAGTGTCAAATTGTTAAATCAACTTCAGGAGTCACTGTGTACTTACGTCTCATGTGGGATCTGTCCTTAATGTGTTATCCAATGTGAAGTAATGCTATAACTAGTACTGAAACAGTATTTTTATACTTTGTGTTTCTGTGTGGGTGCAAACTGATGAAATCTTTACTTAGTATATACTGAATCAATCTTCTGTATATAAATATAATTAAAAATGAAAAAAAATCTCGGTGTTAAATTGGAAATTGCATAGAAAATTAATCAATTAAAAAAATATATATCATGTAGGATCTCTGTCCTTAATGTGCTATACATTGTGAATTAATACTATAACTAGTACTCCAACAGTATTTTTCACTTTGTGTTGCTATGTGAGGGCAAACTGTTGAAATCTTTACTTAATATATACTAAACTGATCTTCTGTATATAAAGAGAATTGAAAATGAACCTTGATGTGAATGCAAAGGGAGAGGGAGTGGGAAAGGGGAGGGTTGCGGGTGTGAGGGAAGTTATGGGGGGGAAGCCATTGTAATCTATAAGCTGTATTTTGGAAATTTATATTCTTTAAATAAAAGCATTATAAAAAATTTAAAAAAAAAAGCCATCTGAAGATGACTTTCTTGCCTTGGTCCTCCCAGGTCTCATGGAGTAATATGGACACAGACACTCATCAGAAGGGCAGTCCACAATTCTTTACCTATGTCATGAGCTTCATGGCTCCCGGCACTCACGTACCTGATTTAGGTAACCCGGCTGCTCACATTCTGACCTCCACTTCTCCCACTTCTTCTTTCCTGCAGAAATTGTGGCAAAATTGAAACCACTTGAAAAGAAAATGATGTATAACTAACGTACTCTGTTTTCTAATAAGTGAATGCTACCAAATTAAAATTGAGCAATTCTTTGTGCCGAGTGTTGTTCTAAGTGTTTTTATGTTTGAAAATGTACTTAATTTTCAAAACACCCTTATTTAATATGCTTGATAATCCCCACTTGAAGATGAGCAAATTAAATTGCAGAAAAGTTAAATAATATTGCAAAGATAGAAGGTTAGTAAATTATGGAGTTTGAATTTAAACAATGATTAGAAATCTGTATTTTATCTATTAAAAAGTTAGGGTTTTGATTATCTTTTTATTTCTTGAGAGGTAAAAAAAGTTTATACCTTGTCATTTGTCATTATAGTACTCTAAGCATTTTTATTTTTGTCTATCATTTGATTCCTATTTTTTATCCATTTAACTGCATCAAATTATGTTTGAGTTACCCTCTAGCTTTCCCCTCTCCATGGAGATGTGAAGTGATATTAACAAAAGTGCAACACTTCTTCTGTGTTCAAATATTTTGTTCTCTGTGAATATTCCCCTTGGGGGGATTCTATTCCTCCCTACCTCATAAATCATCTAATCACTCCATGATTCTGTCGTGCCATCTATGTAGTTATAAATACATCACTAAGTGGCATGCGACTTATAGTTCTGCTAGGTAATCGTTGATGGCAAATCTTCTTTAATGTCTTCTACCATAGGACTAAGTATCTCCTTATTAGTGGTTTCTAGAAGTTTCTTAAAGTTGAATGATAACTTTTGAAAATGTAATCAGCACTTTTTCATCTTAGTCTCTCGGACTGTATGCGTGGAACATCTGACCTCTAATCACTGGATTCAATCAGTTTCCATTTCTTGAATTTAAGAGTATAGCATATTCTTAATATATAAGAATATAAGCATTGCACAACTAGAGTGGTGAGATTTCAGGTTAGTATTTTCTTTGAAACTGATTTTACATGACTGTACTTTTGTTAAGATTACCGAAGTCAGAAGAAATGTATCAGACATTTGTACTTTTCCAGCACTATACCTCTACTATTTTAAGTAGAATGTCAATACCTTCCACTTAAAATGCCCACTCCTTTCCTCCTTGCTTTTGAAAACACCATTCATCTCTCAGGGCCTGTCTCCGTATCTCACTTCTTCAATAAAGATCTCTGACTCCTCAGCCTGAAATGAATTCTCCCAGCCCCGAGCTCCCTTGGAAATTCTTGTCTATACAATGCATTTAGAAATTAATCATGCATTGTCTTGAGATAGTGAAAAGGGAGGCTGGGCTTTGAAGTCAGATAGACTTGGAAGGAATCCTGACTCCACTACAAAATTGTTGCATGACCTTGGGCAAGTTACTGTTTTCGTAGCAAAAAATGGAACCTATCTGATCTTACTGTGTGCCAAGAAGGATTTGAAATGCTTCACATGTATTATCTCACATAGGGATGCAAGAAATGGATAGTGTTAGGAGCCTCTTGTGTGTATGTATGTGTTGTAGGGGCATTGACACACAGTATTATATCTCCATTTACACAGCAGAGCCCAACGCCACATTTTTGCCTGGTTTCAGAAACAGGATCAGAGGTTGCAGTCTGGCTGCCTGTGCTACCAGCTCAAGACAGCTATCAAGCTCATGGGCCTATTAAGTGGATGGAATTAAATAACAAACATAAAGTGCTTGGCACGTGGGAGACATGTAACAACTTATTTGGTGTTTCCTTCTTTATTCCTCACTTATCACAGTCTTGCCCTGCTCCTTAAATCCTAACACGTAGTTTTTCATTGGTTTATGTCTTGCCTTTGCAGATGGCTCATATGCTTCCCTGAGGCTGTTATGATAACTGGCACTTTTGAGCTCACCCCAAGCAAGAAATTCAAACACCTTTGAGACATGGGCCTTGTGCCTTCAGCCTCGCATTTCCTAACTCCCTCTATCAGCAATCGTTCCTGCAAAACTTTTGCTATTTCATCCGATTAAACCGCTGAAATTTCCTGCACCTACCATGATTCTGTCACTTCTGCTGGGCTCCTGGCTATTCCTACAGACTCAGCTCTGCCTGGCGTCCTCCTTGCAGCTCTCCCTGAGCACTCCAGCTTGGGAAAGACCCACCTCTCTGAGTCCTTTCGTATTGTCTGCATGCCAGTATGTAGAGCCTAGAAGTCAGGTAAGCAGGAAATGTTTAAACACGTTGGCGAAATCCACAGGGAGGCATATGCACTTATACTATCCATCCTAGAAGTCACAGTAACTTTGCACAGTAACTGAAACTGTAGGCATTCTGTGCATCCTTCTAGTATTTTCTAGATCACAGGAATTTGTAAACTTGGTTTGCTCTAGAGAAACTTTTGGCAGAAGAAATCCCTAGCAATAGAGTCTCTTCCGGGAATTGGACACGCATTAGCATTTCCCAATGTGTTCTGTACAGCAAGATTCTCTGTGGGAAAAAAAAAATGTTCCCTTAGCCAAATATATTAAGAAGCTACTGCATATTTTTGCTTTCATTCTGGAGAATCACAGCTTGCATTAGTATATTTATTAATTCAATAAATATTTGTTAAATATCACATTTACTACATCAGGATGAATAAGACAAACATGGATCTTACAAGCTATAGAGTCTCTGAGAAGATCTGCAATAAAGAAATATTTTCACATTCAAACCAATCTACTAAAGTACATTAGGGGGCCAGTGCCGTGGCACAGTAGGTTAATCCTCCACCTGCGGTGCCGGCATCCCATATGGACTCCAGTTCTAGTCCCAGCTGCTCCTCTTCCAATCCAGCTCTCTTCTGTGGCCTGGGAAAGCAGTAAAAGATGGTCCATGTGCTTGGGCCCCTGCACCCGCATGAGAGACCAGGAAGAAGCACCTGGCTCCTGGCTTTGGATCAGCGCAACTCCAGCTATCACGGCCATTTGAAGAGTGAACCAACGGAAGGAAGACCTTTCTCTTGGTCTCTCACTGTATGTAACTCTACCTCTCAAATAAATAAATAAAATCTTTAAAAAAAAAAGTACATTAGATCAGAAACTCAGTATTCCAAACATATGTTTTGGAAAATATTGCCCATCCAAGTTACCTGGATCAGATAGTGCATTTTTCCTCTCTTTACCCATTTATCCTCTGTAATTCTTTGGATGTTTATGAAACATAAATAAGAAAATGGAGAATTACATAGATAATAGTTTATATTATTACTTAATCCAATATTGAAAAAAAAGTTTTAGAGATGTTTAAAATGCAATTCTACCTGACAGATTCGTTATATAGTTAAAAATTAGCAAATCAGTCTTATAGCATGATAATAAAGTGAGACAAAAGCAAAGAAAACATCGTTGAACATTTTTGCTAGAGGTAGAAATAAGTAAGCATTTATAGAACACAAATTTACTGTTTGTCATTACTAAATGTAATGCACGTTGGTTTGTATAGTGTTTGGTGGAATCCATACCCCAGCCTTTGTCACAACACCATAACTTGGTTTTGATTACTTAGTCTGGATTATCTCTATTACATTGAAGTAGACAAATTAAAAAAAGCTAATCAGGCACTGATTTTCCTTCACAGGTAGGTGTTTCTTGAAAGGTGGAGTGAGAAGACCTGAACTAAATTATCAGATCTGGAGTATTTTCTTGCTTTTTTCCATTTACTTTCAGTTTTTTCCCTAATTTGGTAGTCCTGCAAAATGTTACTTTTTATCAAGCAATTTTATTTTGGCACCTCACACCTGTTTCATAAATGGCATTTTGTTTTCCTAGGGATTCAGTTTCTTTTTGAGTGCAGTGCACATCTGATTCAACAAATATTTATTCTGTAGTCCTTCTAATGTTGCCCACTGTTGTTTTCTTCTTTCTCGCTGTGCGTTTTACCCAGGGTTCAATTAATCTTTTCTATCTAATCTTGCTTGCACACTTACTTCTGCATCACCAGGGATTAAATCAGCCCCCAAATCCTTGTTGTTTAGGAATCTTTGGTAAATGGGTGCATTAGAAAAAGCTTAACAAACTGTAGCAGATGTGAGGCACATAGCTGGGGCAAAAGATAATAGCAGGAGGAATAAAGGTTCACGGGAGGCCCCATGCGGTATTGACACTACAGAAATTTATGAGCTTTATTATGAATCTATCAACACTCAACAAGGAGTGGGCATTTGGCACAGTGGTTCAGACACTGCTTAGGGTGCATGCATCACACATCAGAGGCCAGGTTTGAGTCCTGGCTACTCCATTTCAACTCAGCTTTCTGCTAATCCAGACCCTGGCAAGCAGCAGGTGACGATGGCCCAGTTACCTGGGTCCTTACCCGCACATGAGAGACTATGTGGAGTTCCAGTCTCCTGGCTTTGGCCTGGCCTAGCCCTGGCAGTCGTGGGCATTTGGGGACCCATCAGCAAGTAGACAATATCTTACTGTGTTTGTCTCTTTTTCTCTGCCTTTAAAAACAAAATTAAAATTAAGAAGATAAAAATCTAAAAATGTTAAATTAAACTCTGATCTTGTTAGAATTTTCTAACATATACAGTTGCTCAAAGTAACCAGTTTTATTTTGTGTTCTTTATTTCTCACATTTTTAAGAATCCTAGGAAACCGAAAACACAGTCAATATATATTTGTTAAGCTAATCAATGAAGCAAATCAATTGGACTGATTTAGGAGTAAAAATACTATCAATATCTTGATTAAAATGCCACCCACATGTGTCGAGAACCCTTGCCAGCAAGGGTCCAACCCACGGATTCACGCACGACACGACCGCTGTTAATCGGTTCTCAAGGAACTTTTATTTTTAGTGATAGCAGAAGGAAAGGAGAGAAGAAAGAGAAGCAGCGGAGAGAAAGAAGGAGAAAGACTGAAGAGACTGCTCCACTTCCCGCCCCTATCCCAGTCTTTTATCCATCCCCGGTCCCCTAGGGCTAAACCCAAGAAATAAGCAAACACATAAATCATACAATTGTACTCAGTGGGTGAAAGTATGGAATTTAGAATTTTCTCCCAATATGTAATTCCTCCATGAAGTAAGAATGGGATAACTTGGGATGAATTGGAATGAACAGAAAAAGTTTGTAGAATACAAATGCCAAGTTCATATTTTGTTCATTGTAAATTAGGCCTTTTATCAAATGAAAACATTGATTTCTGCCAATAACAACATAGTTAAAACAGAATCACAGGACCATTCAGTAGTACAAAATCAGTTGTCTCAAATTTTAGAAAATACAACCCAAATTGCAATTAAACTCAAATCAGATTAACATAATATAACATATAATTAATTAACCAAACAACCAGGGGCCTTTTTTGTCCATCTGGACATTTACTTGACATATTTTTACGTTTAGTTATAAAACTACAAATTGTGTTTAGAATGCTAACATGAACAAATGAATGATAAGTTAGAATGGCTCACTTTTTAGTGTCTTCTCTAGCTAGAAGTTACTGGATGAATAATAAAATCTTTATTAATACTTTTATAATGAGCTCTCACTGTAAGAAAAAGCATGCGCCATTTGGAAACTGTCATGTAATGTATACGAAATAGTGAATACATTGGTTATTCATTACCTGATATTTTATAGTTATGAATTTTTCATATCCCTAGAGTGTCATCTTGCCCCAGCTGCCCTGGCACACACCCTGGTTCAAATCAGGGCCAGCCAAACATAAATAAATAAATGAAGTTGAACAGGTAGCACTGCAGGCCATTTCCCATGATGCAAAGAAAAATCTTAATCTCGTGTTTAGGAAGATTGCAGTCAGGTAAGTGTTACTAAAAGATATACTAGTTAATTGATGTACTAAATAATTCAACTTAATTTATATTTTGTAATGCTTGTTGTATAGTAGTGGATTTGGGACACAGAACACTCAGCATGTCCAAAACCTCGGCAAGTTTTAGATATAGCAACAGAAGAAGCCAGCGCATCCCTAGCTGTTCATTCTGCCATGCAAGAGACATTATCTCCTGAGTTCTAGAAGACATATTTCTTTCCCTTAATAAATACATGAAATTGTACACCATGAAACTCTCTCATTGGCTTTCACTTGGAAAAAGTATCTTCCGGTATCTCATTAATGGTATTTCAAAGAGCTTTTTCTAAAAGGTAGGTAATTTTAGAGGAAGATGATAAATTAGGATGCCCTAAGTTAATGTAAATGAAGTATATAATTTAGTGAGGTGGTCTGTTTGCATTAATATTTTCATCATGACACCAAGTGAAATATTCACCTGTCAGGTACACTCACTCAATCCTCTGTGTCAATCACCAAGATTTATGATAACTCAATCATTCTTTCTTATTAAAATATAATAAAATAAATGAAACTAATGAATATATAAAAATAAAATAGAAACAGTTTTTCTATGAAAAAATCATTGATAAATATTGTTAATATATTTTATGTATTTGAAGAACAGATTACAGAGAGAGGTAGAGACAGAGAGAGGTCTTCCATTCACTGGTTCATTCCCCAAAGGCCATAAAGGCCAGAGCTTAGCCAATCAGAAGCCCACAGCTTCTTCCAGGTCTCCCACAAAGGTCCAGGGGCCCAAACACTTGGGCTATTGTCCACTGCTTTCCTAGGCCATTAGCAAGGAGTTGGTTTGGAAGTGGAGCATTGGAGACTCATACCAGCACCCAGATGGGAGGCCAGTGCTGCAGGCCAGGGCTTTAACCAACTCTGCCACAGCACCAGCCCCTAAGTTTTTGAATTTTAGTTTTTATTAATAGCAGATAACTTGAGTCAGATTTTACATTAGATTATTGGCACATGACTCTGTAAGTGCTAATGTAATATTGCTCTATTTTAAGTTACCTGGACATTTTTGGAACTGAAAAACTTAAACGTTTTCAACTTCAAAATAATCCCTTCTGATTTAGAATCAAAATGGCGTTATTGTTAAACTGATATTAACATTGAGCTTCCATTGTCTCCTATGTAGAAATGGGCCTTCATCTTTCGTATTCTATTAAAGATGATCCAAAGAAGTTTCTTATCTCAAAAGTTAAATCAGAATTATACATGCTTTCTCACATTTTAATAACTTCCAGATGGTGAGTAAACTAAAATATAACTAAGAATTCAACAAAAGTGTAGGAAAATATTAGCATAGTACAAAAGACTAAGAACACCAAGGAAGTTATTTTCAAACTAGTTTTTCTTTGCTTTAAAAAATGCCACTGGCAAGAATAATGATGCCTCCATAATGTTACTAGAGTGCTATATTTGTAAAGCAGCATGGAAGCTTCATAAAAGGGTAATGAGTTCCTTAAGTGATAGTAAAATAAGCTTTCATGTAGAGATATGCCGGGTACTACTCTCATGGCCAGCAGTGGAGTTGCATTACCTATTTTGTATCACAATTTTCACTAACAGAAAAAAAAAGAAATTACAGTAATAGTCACATTTTCCTCACCGCGACATAAAAAAGGACGCTGGTAGAGTTCAACTAAGTAGAGAAAATGATAAAATCTTATATAAAATTTATACTTATTTGGCCATCCTTCCTTATGCAAGCATGTTATTTGAGTAGAGTAGGCGTGTATTCCTCTAGCTGGTCACAGAATTACCCCAAGACAACTATTTTCAGTTTATTTGCTTTCTTCTGGATTTATCAATTATTTTAGCTTTATAAAATATGCATAAGTTCTTTGACATTTTTATTAAATTATACTTGTCTTTTTTTCTTTTATATTTGCATGAAAAGTAAGTCAATAGAAGGTGTCTCAGAATTAGCAAAATATTATTTGTAAAAGACAATACATTTTGAAAAGTCCTCCAAACTAGTTACTTCCAGGAAAAATCTTGCCTATCATATAAATGAAATCCATTATGAATAGAAATTCCACAGTAAATTCTATTGACTAATTGCCTATGGAATGAAGAAATCTATTCTCTCCTCCCTCACTATTCCTAATTTGATTTCTTGCTCTTTAACAGCAACAGGAAACAGATGCTCACAAAATTCAGAAATTTCCAGTAAGTGGCAGATACATGAAATATCTTTGTATAATGTCATATTAATTTTGACAAGCCAACATGTTAGGGTGAAGGGAGAGATTATATCTCAGAAACTTGTGCGTATGATTCTAAAAGATTGAAATGGAAATTATGATTTCTGAGGCAGAAATTTTACAAGGAAAACAGAGCAGAGTTGCCAACAAATATGATGGGATCTTCAAAAATTTCAGATAATGACTTCTATGAGATAAGCATGCATGGATTTCAAACTTTTTGCACCAAAATTAACTCATCATTTTTAAAAGCTATTCATTTATTTCCCTAAAGGCAGAATTACAGAGAGATAGCGAAAACAAGGGAGAGAGAGAGGGAAGAGAATGATAGTGAAAGGGGGAGAGAGAGAGAATCTTCCATCTGCTGGTTCATTCCCCAAATGGCCGCAAAAGCCAGGTATAGGTTAGGCCAAAGCTGGGAGCCAAGACTTCCATGTGGCTCTCCCACATGACTGGCAGGAACCCAAGTACTTAGATCATCTTCCATTGCCTTTCCAGGTGTATCAGAAAGAAGCTGGATCCATAGTGGAATAGCTGAGACTCAAACTGACATATGGGATGCAGGTGTATAAAGCACCAGCTTAACCCAATGCTCAACCACACAGGTCCCTTAACTTACCTTTTAATTCCAAATCTAGAAGAAGTTTTTGAAGTCCATGTGTTATACATGACTGTAGCAAAAGAATTGTGTATTTCCCAAGAAATGTGGTTTCATTAAAAACAGCCTGTCAGCCTCAAAACACTGACGTGTTTTCCAATAAACACGTATGTAAACTCTTCACATAACTCAAATTAAGGCATCTGGAAATGCTTAAATGCTAACTCTGATGACAGAGTAAATGCATATGCCTACCATTTATAGACTACACTTTAATAGAAGAGTTAAAGGAGAAAATTATCTTTGATACTCCAAAAGTATCAAAGTCTGTGCATGTTTGAAAAAGAGCCATAAGGCAGCTTTTTCATCTCTGAATCTGAAACCTGATACTGTGTTAAACTATCTGCTCAGCTCTATAATTAAAAAATATCTACTAATAAATTCACAGTTAAGGGGCTATTTCCTTTACAGGAGAAGGGAAGAGAATAAGACATTTGCTTTAAGTTCTTACTGCAAATACACTTGATTTTTTACAAAAGCCAAATTTTAATGTAATCATTATTCTTAATGTTATTCAAAGCAAATTTTAACACTTAGTATAAAGAAAGAAAAATGTAAAATATTTCCCTAATAAATTAACATTTTAAACAACCTGATAATAGTTTCTAACAAAAATTAAAGCAAAGTTCAAAATAACAATGTTTAAAATAATTAAATGTTGGAATAACAAAAACATTGAATAATATTTGAAAATCAGATGCTAATTTTTTTCAAATAATGCAATAAATGATGGGTTGCCTTAGGAAGAAGGGGACCAAATTATTCAACCATCATCCTGACAATAGCAGGTGCAGGTAGATATAACAAGGCCCTGGATTCTATTGTCACTTTTGTTCATTCATTCATTTACTTTCCATTTATAAAGTTATTGTTCAGCAAGAAACCACAGCTAAAAATAAGACACAATGCATCCATTGGTAAAATATTTCTAAATACTAGTGGATAACGTTTCTTCTTCTCGTTGTTGTTACCCAAATTCATGCACACAGAAGCAAACCTCTGGCTCTTCGAATGTCCATCACCTGGGTGTGATTTTTAAAATTCTAAGCTTGCCACCAAGACCTTCATCACCCTGTCCAATGTACACATATCTACATGGCATGTGAATAATACAAAAATTCCTGTGTCAAGTAGGGAAACATCATGGGTGGATGGTCCCAGAAATTTTCCAATAGGTCACTTATGGTGGAATAAGCAGGATGGTAAAACCACTTCGAGCAGTGGTGAACTAGGCCTAAAAGTAGCTTAAATCAGAAAATGGACAAGAAAGTCCAAGAAGGGCCTCAGAGGTTTGGTGAACCCTAGGAGCTGTCTCTGCTCTTCTTCTCCTTCCATCAATACAAAAGATATGGAATGCAAGTATCACATCTTATGGTGATCCTGCAATGCTGGGGATTGATTACAAATACTGGGATTGGGTCTCTTGTTTTCAATTAGATGATTTTTAGATAAATATAGATTTTTATCTTACTTTGCATATATTGATTATATGATAACTCTCTGAAAATAAGCTTACACTATTATAAATATTTCATTATCTATCGGGCTTAGTTGTATAACTATGGGTGGAAAAAGGAGTATCATATGATTGGTCCAGAATATCTAAATAAGGAATAATCTGAAAAAGATAAAAGATTATTCAAATTTGATGACAGTTGTATTCTTACAGCGTTATAATTTTAATATACTTACATTTTATCTACAAATTTTATACCTACATATTCATTTGAAATTATGTATAATACATAAGCATTTTTATGCTTACTTTTTTTCATTTTCTATCTGATTTTGGCAAAAAAAAACCCACATGTTTTTATTAGAAAGACCATGTAAGCAAATAGAAAGCTCACTTAGAAAATGTGCATCATTTCATTGCTATACTCTTCTAAGAGAACAGTTAAGAATGAGAACATCGTATATCAACTTCCTGTAATCATAACTGACAGCAGAATGTTTCTTACATTTAGTTTTAAAGTGAAACCTAGAAATTCTAGTTAGATCTAAACTTAGCTGTCTCCTCAGATTCATCACTTGCTACCATATGCTGTGTTTCTGATCACAATTCTCTACTCTGTGGAGTGGCTACAGATGTCTGCTTTTAAATAAAAACAACGATCACTTTTCCAAAGAATGGACATGGGCCATATTTCTAATTTTAAGTTGCAAAATTTATTCCATTTTACAGATTTATTTTTACAACTGCAAACTTCTTATAAGGTCTGCTGTCTGACTATTCCAGATAATTCATTTTAATTTTTTCCCATTTCAAGTAATATTCTTCAAAGATCAATTTTGAAGTTAGATTATGAAATGCTACATGGTTGTTAAATTTACTTATTGAAAAATATTTGAGTATAACTCATTTAATTATATTTGTTACAATTATTCAACATATACAACCTCAAAACATTTCATTTTCCTTTAAATCGTGTGAACCTAACATTCAATGGGAAGAGTAGATTTTATGTTTTCCATTAAATCCATTCTTTCCTATATATTTGATGCTACAAGTTATGGATTTTTGTTGAATAACTCAATGGTAACACTGACTCATTCTTTCCATTTATAGAAAACAAATTACTGCTCATTAAAAGTCTCTGTGGGTTTGACCTAGCACTTAAGCTGCCCCTTGGTTTGACTGCATCCCATACCAGAGTACCTGGGTGAGAAGTCCACTGCTGTTTACAATGCCAGCTTCTGACAAGTGGGCACTTTGGGAAACAGCAGGAAATGAATCAGTAAATTGGCCTTGGACAGTCATGTAGGAGACCTGGATTGAAACCCTAGCACACAGCCTTCGCCATTTGGGCAATGAACAAGCAGATGAGATGGTCTCTCTCTCTCTCTCTCTCTCTCTCTCTCTCTCTCTCGTGTGTGTGTGTGTGTGTGTGTGTGTGTGTGTGTGTGTTTCTTATCTCTGGCTGCCTTTCAAATAAAACAGTGAAGACAATTGAATCACAGCAGTAGTGAGTAGAAATTTAGATCTGAATCTAAATCTGATTCACTCAATGAAGTCAATCATCACCTTTCATTTTTAGATTAGCTATACTAAGGATTTTTGGATAGTGTCATCTAACAGAAATATTTTATATTTCCGTTTCCAGGTTTCCAAAAATTTCACTAATTATTTTCCTGCCTTTAACTCTTTCCTTGACGTTTCGTTATAGATGAGGTGGTTCTGCATATCATTTACAAATATGCATACCTGTGTTCATATGTGCACAGATATTCAGAAATACACAATGCTATAAGTCTTTTCAAAGTGCTATACTTAGCAGGAATTGTCTGAACCCCATGTATACATATAGGCTCAAAGAAAGTGAATATGTCAGGGTGTTGCCATATCTATTTCTAAGCACTTTGATTATTTTTTATTTGAACTATACATAGTACCTTGTTATTAACAAATTGATTTATGGTTGTCTCTCTCTCTCTCTCTCTCTCTCTCTGTCTCTCCAATTCTTAACTTTTCCAAAGAATATATTTTCCTTGTGACAATTTGTAATTCATATTTATATATTGCTGAATAAAACAGGTGAAATTTGAGTCCAGAGAGAAAGTATTTGTTAATTGGCCCAATAGTCCACCCTATAGGATGTACCTAGTACTCCAACTCCATAAAAAATTAAGAGATATTTTAGGTTGCATAAAAATAATATGGTGTCTTTCTAATTATATTTATATTCTTTGATAGTTTTTTTTTGAAATATCATACCCATAAACATAACATGAAAAATATGCAATAATAAATATAGAGCTATCAAAACTCAAATTCACGTAATTCTTCCTAACTTTAAAGAAAGCACATTTTATAGAGAGAAATGCTAAATTCACTGGAGGTAAGTGACTTAGATATTTTTTGTTCATTAATTTATTGGCTCAAAAAATCATTAGGGGGCAGCGGTTGTATACAGGTTTTTACTCCAGGAAAGAACAAATGCTACATGTTACTCATGGAAGAGCTCTTGGCATATTGATCATTGTTAGTATGATTGCACCATTATGAACTAGCAATGATGCTTTTGCAAGTTTTATTACTTCTTTATTGATCACTTGCTTTTCTTCTTTACTTATATAAAGAAATAATAAGGAATTTAATTTGCATGCTGGATATAATGATTATTATCATTTTCTTATTTAGGAATACATTCATATAAGAAATTTTTTCTATCACTTATTTCTATTTCTATTTCTGTCACTTTCATATCATTTATTCTGTCGGATAAAGGGTAGTTTGGCATACTAGAAAACAATTTCTTAATTGTGTCATTTTAAGAGAAATATGTGAAGTTTATTAATACAATATAATACTAATAATAATTCATTAGTTCTTTACCTATGAGATTTACTGTTCAGATTCTTTCTTAATATGTCTTATATTTAATCAAGAAGATAATGATAATTGTGATGATGAAAAGAGATATATAGATAATTTTAAATGCATAAATATGTTGATATCCAATGCTGATACATTAAATCATTAATAATACATTATTATCAAAAATTTATAAATATCCCAAAATGGAAATAGTTTTAACAAAGGTTAATTTGATAATATGTTTTCTCCATAATTTAATTTAGTATTTATTATAATATATATGATAACTTTATATTTATACACAAATAATTATATTTATGTAATATTTAATTGTTATGTCAGTTGTTTCTGCTCAGTTAAATTCAACACTCATTCAGAGCCACAGAGAGGGAAGAAAAGACAGAGATAGAGAGTGAGAGAGAGAGATCTTTTATCTGCTGATTCACTCCCAAATGGCCCCAAATGCCAGAGCTGTGGCAAGCCAAGGGGCCCAATCACTTGTCCATCTTCCCCTGCTTTCTCTGGTCATTATGTGGGAGCTGAATCAGAAGTGGAGCAGCTGGGACACAGGCACCCATTTGCAATGCCGATGTCCCAAGTAGTGGCTTTACCCGCTATGCCATGATGCCAGCCCCCTATTATGAGTCTTCATAGATATATTTAAATGATTTTATTTCAACCTTGCCATATATCATGCCTTTATTTTATTTTTATCTTCTCTTTATTGATCTTCTTTTGAAAACATTTATCTTTGTTTCCATTACTTCCCTGTAATGTTCCGACATTTAGTTAACCTATTTTTGCTCTTGCACTAGTTGTCACTAAAATTTTAAGTGCATAATAAGCCTTAAAAATTAAAATTAAACAGTACTTTAACATTGTACTTTCAAACAGTACATAGGGCATGGAATATTATTATTTATTATCACTCTGTTATGCTTTATTGTAGTTGTGTATTTATTTATGTCCAATCAGTGTATTCTCTGCTATTGTTTGAATGCTTATGTCCCCAGCAAATTTATATTGAAAATTTTAATCCCCAAATGATGCTAATAGAAAGCGGGCTTTCAGGAAGGTAATCAGAGTGTGGAGGAAATATCTTCATCTTTAGGGTAAATGCCTTCATCAGAGAAACAGCAGACAGCTAACAAGCTCGTCTGGCAAATGAGGACAAAATGAGAAGCTGGGTACTATTAGACTAAGCTGGTACTATTAGACTCCAAATCTCTCAGTGTCTTCATTTTAGAAATTAACAGCTGCTATTCATCCCTGCATTTCAGGCACTCTTTACAGAATTTGTTCTTTTCCTCTGAAGTATATAATTAGAAATTGTTTCAAATAGATAATATTATAATGATTTTTTTACTTATTTAAAAATGTGTTTTGTTTCACCCTTATTGGTGAAAGACAGTTTAGCAGGGTATAAAATCCCAAGTTATCAGTCCTTGCCTCTGAAATTTTTGATATCATCAATCTGTCTAGATTTCTACTGTTGATTTGGGTAAATAAGCTACTGGCTTTTCTAAATATTTTTCATTTTAAAAATTTTTTTTCAAAAATTATTTGAAAGTCAGAGTTAGAGAGAGTGGAAGAGAGCATGAGAGATTTTCCATCTGTCGGTTCACTCTCCAAATGGCCACAAAAGCTAGGCCTGAGCCAGGTCAAGTTCCTGAGGCCAGGAATCACAAGCTGGTCTCCAACATGATGTCGGGGGTCCAAGTACCGGGTCCATCTTCTGCAGCCTACCCAAATGTATTGGAGATGTAAGAGCAAGAAGCTGATTGGGAAGTGGAGAGCAGAGAGGACTACAACCATGCCAGTGCTACAAGCAGCAGTTTTACCCAGTGTTCTGAATCACTGGACCCTGTTCTCAACCTGCAGGCTACAATTCTTACCACATTTGTTACTTTGATAGTTAATAAGTGCCAATTAGATTTCCCTCACAAAATATTTGCCTTATCTAGATTCTTCAATTTATAGCTAAAACATTTATATTATCTATTAATACTTTTATAACTTACTCATTTCTGCATTATTTCTACTAACCTTTGTATTTGTGATTTTTGTAAATTTTCCTACTATATGTTAAAAGGATGTCTTCACTGTTTTCTGTTTACTTTTAGTCCTAACCTTTATATTCTAACAATTATAATTTTCTGCTTCATATTTAATAATTTCTACTTTTTTCTGGCTTGTGTTTTTAACTTTCATTTCCTCTCTTTTTTATGATTCTGTAACAGAATTTTGGCTTAATTTGTTTCAGTTCTTGGTAAATTTCAATTATGAAAAAAATATAAGATGGAAACTATGCCTCTTAGAAATATTTGAATATATACAATAAATTATGAAATGATAACTTTCCAGAGTCTCATGGTCTTCTATATATTATTCACTGGCTTTGGTTGTCCCAACTTAACCAAATCAGCTTTGGAAAGAATTGTAATAAGCCACATATCAATGAAATTAATTTATAAGGACATTAGAAGTGAATTTTCTTCCTAAGCTATTAAAAATATTCTCTCCAGGACTCTCTAAAGTCAACATTCCATCTTGCTATCTTACTGCATATTACAGGTTATCAAAGTGCTAATGAAATGCATTTTATGCAAAAACTATGTATAGTTTTCAAAAACAAAATTATGTTTTGATTGCATTTTTCACAAACTTTTAACATTCCCTTATATTATGCCTATGTGTCTAGATTTTATGTCAAGAAATCATTGACCTATCTTGCAGAGCCAGTGAATCTTATAGGGCACAGCCATGGCACTCAAATACTGTCACAGAGAGTTTCAAATGCCTAAAAATAAAAATACTATTTGATTTCTCTGCCTTCTCTATATAGATGGAATTATTTGTTCCTAACCAATTTCTTAATGGTTTCCAAACCATAGGAACTAAAAAACTGCTGTTAAAAAGATGGCATTGCTCAGTTAATGTCTTTAAAGAAACAGAGAAATATTAATTCATACCAAAATTGAATTGGGCTCAACAACCAAATTGATTGATAGGCATTGTAGCCTAACAGGTTAAATTGCCATTTACAAGGTGGCATTACATATCAGAGTGCCAGTCTGTGTCACAGCTACTCTGTGTCTCATCCAGCTTGCTCTTAATGTTCTTGAAACACGCAGTGGAAGATAGCCCAAGTCCTTTGCCCCCGTCATCCAAGTGGGAAACCAGGATGGAATTCATGGTTCCTGACTTTGGCCTGGCACAGACCTGAACGCTTCAGCCATCTGGGAAGCAAACTGCCTCCCACCTTTGTCACTCTGTCAAATAGATAAATAAATAATTTAATTAATTAATCTTTTTAAAAGTCAAACTTACTAGATTACAAATGAGCATTCTATTAAGTTCTTCCACTGGTAATATACAGAGTTATTTAGAGAATTTATTTAAATCTCACACCTATCATCAGAGGGGTAGATTAAGAGTTCTATACATACAGTAAACTAATCTCCACTACAGAGTAAGACTAAGTTATTTAGGATTTTCTAATTTAATTGTCAAGCAGAGCTCATCCATTGATGCATGGAAATTTCCTTGATGGCAGGATATACTTTGAGACCAGAATGGCCATTTGCTTTGCCCATCGGTATTTTGGAGTCAACAAACCCTCACCTGGTTGTCACTCTGCAAAAGCTCCATTTAATGGGGGCCTCACAGCAAAAGAAAATGCTGCAACAGGGGGCTGGCACTGTGGTGTGTTAAAGCCCTAGCCTGCAGCGCCAGCATCCCATATGGGAGTCCGTTCTAGTCCCAGCTGCTCCTCTTCCCATCCAGCTCTCTGCGATGGCCTGGGAAAGCAGTAGAAGATGGCCCAAGTCCTTGGGCCCTTGCACCCACGTGGGAGACCTGGAGGAGGCTCCTGGATCCTGGCTTCAGATCGACTCAGCTCTGGTCATTGCGGTATATGGGGAGTGAACCAGCAGAATGGAAGTCCTCTCTCTCTGTGTCTCTACCTCCCTCTAACTCTGTCATTCAAATAAATAAAATAATTCTTTGAAAAAAATAGAAAAAAAAAAAAAGAAAATGCTCCAACAGGTGCAGGCTGTTGTGAAATCAATCTGCTTCCTGGTGCGTGTGACCCTGGAGACCCAATGCTCCGTAATGGAAGAGTTGATGGCAGAGAGGTTGTTATCTGGGGCTTGAGAAGCCTCCTAGGTGAACCCTAGTGCCCCTTGGAATTTTTTAGCAAAACCATGCCGATTTATGTGGGTAATTGTTCTCCTGTTGAGACAGAGCTTTTGCTCTGCAATTGGGCTTATCAGAAACTGAATGCTTACTGATGGCCACCAGGTCAACCTGACCTGAGCTTTTAATCATGAACTGAGTACTGCTTATCCCACTGGGCCATAAAGCATACACAGCACCACTCAATCATTGAGAGGAAGTAGTATATGAACACTGTGAGGCTCATTGACCCTAAAACCATAAATCATGTAAAGATAAAAATGCTCATGCTTTCCACCCCTACTGCACTGCAGTCTCCCTTAGCATCTGCACCTATGACTTCATGGGGAATTCCTTTTGGTCACTTGATAGCTGAAGGGAAGACTTGGGCTTGGTCTGTAGTTGATCCCACACAACAGTCAGGAACCATCTGAAAATGGACAACTGCCTCACTGTAGCCACCTTCTGTGATATATTTCAAGGGTGATGATGAAGGGAAACCTTCACCACGGGCAGCAATTCAAGCAGAGAAGTTCGTTTTCCATTTTGCTTGGAAGAAAGGAGAAGTGATCAGAGATATATCAAATATATGCTGAATCATGGTCGATGGCCAGTGGTTGATTGGATGGTCAGGTAGTTGGAATGAACATGATTGGGAAATTGATGATGAGAGAGTCTTAGGAAGACATATGTAGGTAAAACTTTCCAGATGGGTGAAAATCATAACAGTGTCTTCCACGATGGATTACTGCCATCATGGAAGGGACAGCGCTTTTTGTTTCTACTGGAATACACATTTATACTGCAAATGCATTTGCCTTCCATGCACGTAATATTTTTGCCAAAACTGCCATCTGTAGACTTACAGAATACCTCATGGAACATCATGCTATTCCACAGAGCATTGCTTCTGATCAAGGAACTCATTACATAGCAAATGAAATGCGGCAATGGGCCCATACTCATGGAACTCACTGGTCTCACCATATCTACACATATATGTGTATATACATCACTAGATAATCTTCCTGCTGAATGAATGATTATAAGAAAAACTTTACAGCAAAGTAAACAAATGAAAGAAATAAAAAACAGCTTGAGGGTTACCATATTTGAAAAATATGAAAACCCAGCTCACATTTTTTTAACAACAGAACATTTTATCATAGGGGAGAGAGGGAATGTTAGCTGATATTGGTCCTCAGAAATGAAAAATAGAATGAATTAAATGATAGAATTATGGGAAAATCTTTTTTTGAACACTTATCAAAATTAACTACAATGAATATGCATTCTGTAACCAAGGACAAATAAATGCTAGTTTTAAATTAATGATTATGACTCAGGATTATTTTTCTTCTGATTATGACAATGCAATTGATAGTATACTTGCTCTCTAGCTAAGACTAGCTAGCATCTGGACAACACATATAAAGTTACTGCTTGAGGCATTATACAATAGACAGTGATGGACTATGATCCCTGAGTAAAGAAAACAAATGAGATGTTATTTATAATTTCCTTTGCTTTCATCCAGTTGTGGATTTTTTTACTTTGGTACATGCAGAAAGAACAGCATCAGTACACTCTGTTCAAATTTAGTTTGATGAACCACAGATCTTACATGGAGACTGAGGGTGCTTGATATTCTCAGGTTGAGTAGTGGAGAAGAATGGCCTGTACAAGGAAAGTGTTCAATAAGTCAAGTGATATTGTTTGGTGCTGACTGGATACTAATCAGCACATTGGAGAGTAAAACTATGACCAAACACAGAAAGCTGACTGGAACTCTGTCAGCAGAATAATTCCTGAGTCATTAAGAGTTGGGTACATGATATTTCTTATCAGAATGAGTGAAGAATGTTTATGAAGACTTGAGTTTTGACTAGAGACTTCAGTAGGGCCAACTATGATAGCAAGACTGAATTAGCCCTAAAGTATTATATTTGATCTTATTTAGACAAGGTCATAGTCAAAGTTGAAGTTCTCTCCTCCCTTTAGAGAAAGGTACCTCCTTCTTTGTTGGCCTGTTCTTTCTACTGGGATCTCACTTGCAGAGACCTTTCATTCAGGTTTTTTTTTTTTTTTCCAGAGTGTCTTGGCTTTCCATGCCTAAAATAATCTCATGGGCTCTTCAGCCAGATTTGAATGCCTTAAGGGCTGATTCTGAGGCCAGAGTGCTGTTTAGGAAATCTGCCATTCTATGAGTCTGCTGTGTATCCTGCATCCCCTGTTGGATCATTCTCTCCCTTTTATATTCTATCAGTTAGTATTAGCCTTGGAAACTCATGACTAGAGCCTAGGGAGATTACTGACGCCATAAACAAGAGTGTCAATTTGTTAAGCCAACAACAGGAGTCACTGTGCACTTACTCCTCATGTAGGATCTCTGTCCTTAATGTGTTGTTCAATGTGAATTAATGCTATAACTAGTACTCAAACAATATTTTACACTTTATGTTCTGTGTGGGTGCAAACTGATGAAATCTTTACTTAATATATACTAAACTGATATTCTGTATATAAAGAGAATTGAAAATGAATCTTGATGTGAATGGAATGGGAGAGGGAGTGGGAGATGGGAGGGGTGCAAGTGGGAGGGAAGTTATGGGGGGGGGAGAAGCCATTATAATCCATAAACTGTACTTTGGAAATTTATATTTACTAAATAAAAGTTAAAAAAGTATTATATTTGAGAGTGTTTACCTATACTAACATATAATGTATAATACTCTGTTTATTCTGTTTCTGAGTGTGGTATTTTATAGATTCTTTATTCTATACCTTTGTTAAATTCAAAAATTCTACATCAGTGCTGACTTTCTGTATACTTATATACTGTAGCATCAATTACTAAGAGAAAAGAAGTGTAAATCCATTACAATCTAAAATTAATAATGTAAGTGTCTATCCTAAGAAATCAAGGTACAAGGGAGAAAATTAACCATGAGGCAAGTAGAAATAAATAATAAAGATAAGACCAGAAAGCAATGGGGTAGAAAATGGAACAAGTAGGGAAAAAATGAAACAAGAAATTATTTGTTTAAAAGAATAATAACTATAAAATCTTCAACATATATGAGAAAGAAAAAATGAGAAAAAATGAAAATTAGAACATTTTGGTTTTCAAAACGTTTCATCCTAAAGAATGTCTACATTGTTATAGAAGGAATATAAAAGTAATTAATACCAATGCACAAACAATTTAAATGTAATTACACATTCCCAGAGATTCAAGGATTACTAAACCACCACACACAAAAAAAACCAAAATATAAATAACCCTGCTAATATTAAATAAATTATACTTGTGATTGAAAATCTTTCTGACAAATGAAACCCAGGGACCATATAATTTTAATTTTGAATGCTATCAAATTTTAAAGTTAGAATGAATCCAAGTGCACATAAATGCTTTCAGAGAATAGAGGAGCAAAAAACTCAAATTTTCTTTGGTAACAACATTATTACCTTGAAAAAACAACCCGAAAAGGGTATTGTTGATGCAAAAATCAAGCAAAGGTATTATAAGAAAAGTAAACTGTAAGGCCTTATGAATATAGATGCAAAAATCCTCAGAAATGTGTTGAAGAGCTGAATCAAGAAAAATCATTTAAAAATGGATTTTGTCCCAGGATCTTCACACTGAAAATAACAGCTGAGAGACATTGAAGAACCAGCAATTTCACTGCTATACTCCCACCATCTCTCTATACATCTCTCATACATGAAAACTCCTAAGAGTGTTGTTCATAATGACTCCACAGTGAAAGCACATTAAATTTTTATCAACAAATGAATAAATACTGGTATAACATATAGCCTGACCCTATACAGAAATAAAAGAAAAGCTACTGATAAAGGGAATAATTTGGAAATACCTCCTAACATCCTTTGGATATAGATTCATTTCATTTAGATATGTCTTCCAAGTCATTCTTAGCAAAACAAACAAACAAAAAAGGCCATACTCCCCCCCACCCCAAAATGTAAACTATGAGATTTCATTCATATGAAGGTCTTGAATAGATATGGCTGTTCTATAGTAACAAAAATTCACATAAGCCATGGCCTAATTTTGGGATCTGGGGAAATTAATTGCACCAGATAGCAAGGACATTCTTTGAGAGATAGAAATGTTCAATAACTTGGTTGAGATGGTGGATACACTGATGTATACATTTGCAAAAATCTTATCAAACCTCACATTTCAATACATGTTTATTTAATGTAAACAACATCAGTGAATTTCATATTTAAAATTTAATACCAAGAATGAGATTAGTTTTATTTTTGCAAATAATTTAGCAAATTATAAAAAGGAATTAATCTTTAATGTGAACTTGATGAGTAAGTAGATAACTTTGTCCATAAGAACTCTCTTTTTAAGCAAATTATTTTAAGAAAAATGTTTATGGGGCTGGTGCTGTGGCGCACTGGGTTAATCCCAGGCCATTTGGGGAGTGAACCAATGGAAGGAAGACCTTTTTCTCTCTCTCACTGTCTAACTCTACCTGTCAAATAAATAAAAATAAAAAATCTTTTAAAAAAAGAAAAATATTTATGATTTTTAGACCAAATCCTGCATGAGATAATCACTAATGATGAAAACCTATCAATCAAATATCAAAAATGTTTATGTTAAATTTATTAATACATTGCTTCCTACAAACAGTTCAGAATGTTTTCTTGAACTTTGAAAGTCTAGGACTAGATGCAGTTGAATTTCAAAGGGACTTATCCTGATTTCAAATGTTTATAAAGCCTTCTCCATACCTGATACCTGAATAACTGAGAGATCACTTGACCATAAATTCTCACAGGGCAATAATTAGGAAAAAATAACAAATATTTAAAGTCATCCATAATTTAATTGTTTTAAGGAAAACTACCCTACCTTATATTTATAGACTGTGTTTAGAAATAAAACATTTTAGGCCGGCGCTGTGGCTCAACAGGCTAATCCTCCGCCTTGCGGCGCCGGCACACTGGGTTCTAGTCCCGGTCGGGGCGCCGGATTCTGTCCTGGTTGCCCCTCTTCCAGGCCAGCCCTCTGCTGTGGCCCGGGAGTGCAGTGGAGGATGGCCCAAGTGCTTGGGCCCTGCACCCCATTGGAGACCAGGAAAAAGCACCTAGCTCCTGGCTCCTGCCATTGGATGAGCGTGGTGCGCTGGCCGCAGCGCGCCGTCCGCGGCAGCTATTGGAGGGTGAACCAACGGCAAAGGAAGACCTTTCTTTCTGTCTCTCTCTCACTGTCCACTCTGCCTGTCAAAATAAATAAATAAATAAATAAATAAAACATTTTAGCTGTTTAATGTGGATGTAAAAGCTTCTTCTGAAAAACCATATTGATTTTTTCCTTTGGAATTTTATCTTTGGCTTTCCAATAACTAATTAGGCTTTAATATTGGTAGGCATTATTGAAATATACTTTTTGAAAATCACCTGTTATATATCTTTAAATATATCTTTACATATGAAATATTACATGTCTAAATACACAAAAATAACATCAACATGTAACACCATTGAAGCATTAAGAATGCATTTTAAATAAACTTCATGAGAGGTCTCTGATACAATGAACATAATGAAAATTAACACAATGTGAAACAGCAGAAATGGAATCATGACCAGCATAAATCGATGTTCAGTCTGGAAGTTCTAAAAAGATCATATAATGCTGAAAACAATTATCTTAAAAGGTCTAAGTAACAAGAAGGCCATAAAGCTATTATGGTCACTCTCAAGAGTGTTCCCCTCTACCTTATTATTGAGCTGTTAAAATAAAACACCAAAACTATGCTGTAAGCTCAGTGACCTCTCCATCACTTAACATGAATGCTTTGTGTTCCGAGGGAAGGTCACAACACCACGTTAACCAAAGATCAAAAAGGTTTTGTAGCCTAAATAACATATATCATGCAATTTTCAAAAAGGTTGTGACCTGCCTCTATTGTAAAAAAGAAATAAAAATATTTTTATTTGCTTTCCAAATATTGTACATTAATTTCAATACAGTGAATGCAAGCTCCTTTCTCAACCTAATTTTCACTCAATCTCAATTCTCCAACTCTTTATCAGGAAACACGTGATTCATGTAAACAAAATAGTACCTCCATTCTAGTATACATATTCTTAGTATATGTCTTTCATTTGCAGTTCAGCTTATTTATTTGAATGTAGAAGATTTGATAGTTATATTCCATATCTCTATGGAGAGCAGGTCTGCTGACTAAGTTTCATAGAGTTGCAGAGAAAAAGGAGGCCTTAACTATTCAGGCCTTACTTAGCTATTCATGTATATACAAGCCTCGCTTACTCTGGATGGGTCATAAATAAAAAGTAAATGATAGAGTTTCTCTTTTCCTCTGCATGAGATGCCTATCTTGGTAAGTTTATGCAAAATTCATTACCCTTCAATTTCATAGAAAATTTCCACAATATTTGTTTTTGGGCAATCTGACAATAATGCAATTTCTTTTCAATAGTAAAATACTCAGTTTTTGTCTTTCCACTTATGTGAAAAGCTGTTGATGAAAATGTACAATTGCATTTATAAAGCGATGTTTAAGATGTTGGATGAGTGAGCAAAAATGGACCAATTGTGCCTAAGGGGTGCTCTTTCTTACTCTGAAGCGAAATTAGCTAAAATTGAGATTTCATAAAACTTACCTTCATAAATATTAATATTGCATCTTTCCTGAACTACTATTCTGCTTTCCATCCTCAGATGTATCACACATATTATCATAATAATAATCTAAAAATAGGGTGAAAATTGGTTGGTAAGATTGCCTTTAGGCTGACACTATTGTGAAACTATCAGGAATGAAATGCTGAATCAGGGGATATGGGATAGTGTCTTCTAGAAATTAATTCCAGTTGAGACTTTGTGAAACCTTAATCACATAATCCTGATTTACCAAAAATCATTCTTAAGAAAATTTAGTGCTCAGGATAACTTCTGGGAATCAAATTTTATGATAATGTATAAGAAAGTGAAAGGCAACCCTAGATGCACAAGCTCGTTCTCACTCAGAGCCTCAAAAACTTTAATAACGATTCGAAGGAGTGAGAAAGTAATTTGATTTCCTTATCCACTCAGTCTGAGGTTTCTGTTGAAACTGCTTGTTAATGCCAATTGATGTTCATTTAATCTCACCCATTTGCTCACTGAGAAGTGCACCGGTCTGACCAACTTACTTCGTATTGTGAACAGAAAAGCCTACTGTGCCCATTTAGTTGAAAGATCAGGTATAAAGTGAACGGAGGGCATGAAGTCATATTCTAAGTAGCTCAATTTTTTTGGTTAAGCAAAAATAAATCATATAAGATATTAAGTATACAAACAAGTTATAAACCCATGCAAATTAAAATGATCAAATGATTTTTCAGTTTC
This sequence comes from Sylvilagus floridanus, assembly GCA_949820135.1. Classification (NCBI taxonomy): domain Eukaryota; kingdom Metazoa; phylum Chordata; class Mammalia; order Lagomorpha; family Leporidae; genus Sylvilagus; species Sylvilagus floridanus. Next base: position 14,495,558 of record OX463246.1, on the reverse strand, counting down.
ACATGTTCTAGGCTGGTGTTAAATATCGATGATCTCAGTTTAACAAGTTTTGTGATACAATTTAATTAACAATTGTGATCCAGCGGTTTGATAGACTTCAATAACATGAATTTTTTTAAATGATTGGTGTTTTGGCATTTTTAAAATAAATTTTTCTTTTCTCAGAGAGGTTTGTGGGTATAAAGAAAGTGTGAATAAAGATTTCTTACTGAGCAGGAGATTGACTCTGTGTTTAATCGGAAAGACCTCAAGCTTCCAGAGGATGAGAAACTTACACATTTGCATCTCTGTTAATGGCTAGTACAGGATCTGGCGTAGAGAGGGCACTCAATGTTCACTGCTTTAATTTACTTGCTTTGGGGAGAACATTTTGTCTGAACAGCTATGCAGTGAAATCTAGCTCCAGCTGCTGTGAAAGGACACGATAGGAATGATTTTGAAGCCAGGTTCTCATTGAGAGCCCTTTCTGGTTAGAGCTGCAATGTTGCTGAGGTTTGGAGTAGTGTCCGGTTTTCCTTACATGTGTAATAATGGTCTTTATTCTGACATCATTTTTTATAGTATTGATTCCTACTTTTCTCATTTCATAGAAGTTCTTTTTTCTCTCTGTACAGAAATCTTTGGAATTTTTGGAGCATAGCTGTCTAATTTTGGCTGAGAAGAGATAGGAAAAAAAAATATTTGCAAGTAGCAAGTATGTTCATGTAATATATACATCATGATCATAAGGATGATTTTAAATACACAATTATAAATATTTTGAAAAATGTAATGCATGAAATATATACATGAACACTTACAAAAATCCTCTATAATTTTTCGTATGTCTCAAATTCATTAGTTTAGTGACTTTTATGAAATGATAATATAATTAATTATAAAAGAATATATAAAATGCAAATACTTGTTTGAATTTTATTTATTTAGCTTTTTTGAGTGAGCATTTCAAAATGATAGCATATATAGATCTTCCATATGGAAGATCAGAAGACAGAATGTGTATATGTCCTCACTTAAAACCAAGAAGAAAGTTTAAATGTATTTCTTTTAAATATCTTTCAAAAATGAGAGAGTAATTCAGGGAATCACTATTGTAAGATAAGTATGGTTCTGACCCAACTGAAGTATTGCATTTTCATCCAAACTAAATGTAAATAGGAAAATGTATGAGTACACACACATATATATATAAACAATGGTAAAGTATAAAATGTGTCTATATTATGTGCATAAGAACAGTGATATTATTATAAGTTATTTTTGTCCAATTCTATACATACACCTAAAATTATTTTTTACAAACAAAAAAGGCACAGTGACCACTATTTGCTTCTTTGTTCAGAAAAATGGGTGAACCAGGAACTTTAGATGTTTGAAATTGTCATTTATGGACTTGCATTTTTATTATTAATTCTTCCTAAAATTTGATAACCAGACATAAAAAGGTCGGAATCTAATATTCAGTTTTAGTTTTCTGTCAACTAAAAAATCTAGCATTTCACAAAAATATATAAATATTTTGGGGGAAGTTTTATATCAGGAAATATAATAACATAAGAGGATAATAACATAAGAGGCCTCATCATCCAATATTGTCAATGAAACATTTTCCATAAAAACAAAACTCTC